>JAJHUR010094024.1:0-10985 GCA_027495735.1 Lutjanus campechanus | reverse complement strand
CAATTTTAGCTTTGATGAGTCAGAGGAATTAACTGTGTCTTAGAGGAGAGGAAGCACCTTCTTTTGTCAAAGTTTTGGGAAGTTTTCTTGCCAATTATTAACCAGTGATAAAGAAAACCGTGCTGGTTTTACGAGCTGTCATCTGTCTGACTTTGCTGATAAAAACATCCGGGTGTTGGGTGGGCCATCGGGGCATACGTGCTGGGTGGGAGGGGCTGCCGTCTGATGAGGCTGCAGGCCCAACTAGCGACTGCATAACGTTTTAGAGGCAACAGTTATCTGGCATGTGAACGTGAAGTGAAATGTTTTATTTGTGAGTTCCCTACTCGTGTAAGTGGAGTTGCGCCGCAGCGCCGCATAATATAAATAATTAATTAATTACCGTCACCGTAAGCTTGGAAATCTCACGGTATCACCACCGTGGCTTTTCACCACCGTGGTATACCGAAATACGGTATACCTTTACACCCCTACTCAACAGTGTGTCTTGTTTAAGGCAGTAGTGGCAGCTGGGATCAGGCTTTCCCCAAAGCGAGCCGTTCTGCACCTCAGAGCTCTGTACCTGCACCCAGAGGGCAGGAGGGTCAGGTGGTGGTTGAGTGGGTGTGTGATATCCTGTGCTATCATGGTTGCAGTGTGCAATGGGCTTATTGTTAAGTTCTGTGAGGTTGGATGTGGGGAGACCTGTTATTCTGGCAGTGGTATTGATTATGCATGTGAGTGTAATCTGGTTAGTAATAGATAACGTGTTAAAGAAGCAGGTGGACTAGGTGGGGGGTAACATATAGTCCTTTAAGCTTATGGAACATGGTCCCCGAGGTTTAAAGCATCATCATGGGGTTTGAGTAGCCTTTCAGTCATAATATTTTGTTTCCGACAATTATTTTAAATTTAGGACAGGGTCTGTGCCATCCTAACTTAGGATTCCTGACCTTCTTCAGTTAGGACTTTTCTGTAATATCTAAATTCCAATCCTAAAATAAGACAGGATGTTTTCCCTAAAAGCAATCAGGAAACATGTTTCTGTAATACCTAAAAATCCTACATGTCAACCTAAACTGAGACAAGGATTTCAGACTGAGGAAGTTTCTGTTAAAGTTAGTCTTTAAAAGGAGCTGAGTCTCATGGGAAAACAGGTCTCAGACAGTGACTGATTAGCCAGCGGATGCAGACGAGGTCATTTTCAAGCATCAACAAGTCATCAACAAGCGTTTGAAGAGTTACTGTCATAGAGGCACTTGACTCAGATCTGTGAGTGGTGGCTCAGGCTGTGCTTTAATTCACAATCATTTCTGAGAGCGTCTTCGGTAAAGACGCCTTTCACAAACAATCAGCACAGCCCTGAGATGCAGCGGGGGAAATGTGGCCCTGATTTTAAACCAAACACAACTATCAGACGGCGTTATTGGCAACGTTATCTGACAAAGCTCCTAAAATACCACACTGCTCTCACACTGTGATCTTGGCTGTCAGCTCAGCCTGATCCTCGTCCACTGGCTGGAGCAATTACTGACAGGTAGATAGAACCCACTGAGAGAGGCATGTCACTCCACACACACACACACACACACACACACACACACACACACGCATATGCACCAAGGCAAGCATCTGCTCACACACTGACGCACATGCATCCACGCAGACACACCTACACACACACGCACAGCAGTGTTATCTCAGTTTTCTAGCTCTCAGATGGTAGCCGTAGCGACTGGTCGTCCTCCACTCACACCAGACACTCTGCTGTCTGCCTCTGTCTATCTGTCTGTGTAGCAAATTGAAGTCTTAGATCTTGAAACATTTCCTGAATGTATGATGGTAAGAAGAAGCAGCCTGTTGCCACTCTCAACATATCAAATACTGCAGCTTGGTTACGCTTCAAACTATGATGCTGTACGTACACCTGGAGCGTCTCTTCTGGAGGCGCCTCTTAAACTTGACATTTCAATGTGCAAAGTCTGGTGATGTAGTATGCAGAGCAAGAAACCCACAGAGGAGGTGAAGTGGATGGATGGGTCAAACAAACACAGCACTTCCACGCAAGAGACCAGGGTTCAGGAATCCAAGTCAACACTGTAGGCTTTAAATGTTTGTACATGTATTGATGTTATGTTGTATCGTGATATGAGACCATTACCTTGTGGGACAGCTGGATTCACAAGATCACAAGATCACAAGATCACACGAAAATCCATGTTACCAGGCTCCAAGTTATCTGTTTGTGTCCGCACCAGAGGTGGTGTGAACCAATCAGCTTTCTCAGAGGGATTACTGGCAGCTACGGTTGTAGTTTTTGGTGAGACAGTGCCAACAGTGAGAAGCGTCTCACTCGACTCGTCTTAAACAAACAAGGCGGCTCCTGAAGAGGTTTGCGTAGATACTGTGATAACATCAGTTATATCAGAACTGGAGAGTGTTTCTTCTTTGTAAGAAGAGTAAAGAACGACACTGAAGGCTTTTATCAATGGGAAAGTTCTTCTTCTTCCAGCTAACTTCAGTTTCGGTTGTGGTTGAGTTGATCTGATTGGTTGAAGCTAGCCTGTGTTAGACATGACAGATGGTTCATCCAATCACCTGCCAAGTGTTGTTTGAAAGTGCCCGCCCTTTTGCAAACGGTTTCTATGCACAACTTTCCGGATGGTTCTGTGTAACAAACCATGTGGTGTGTCGGGTTAATGAGACTAGGTATCATGATATATTTTGCATGTCATTATGGCCTCAAGTGTCGTCTTTTCCTGGTTTTAAAGGCTCTATAACAGTATTGTAAGTGATGTAATTTTGTGAACTTTGCCTATTCACCTGTACCCACTTTGTCATTATATTATCATTACTGATGACTATTGATCAAAAAACCTCATTAGGTTAATATTTTGTGAAAGCACTAACAATCATCCCTGCAATATTGTTGCAATATCAAGGTATTTGGTCAAATATACTGTGATATTTACTCATTTTATCACCTCAGCTGCTTCCATCCCTTCCAGCTCACAACAGTCGTCAGTCACAATCTACATGATCAATAATAGTCGATATCACATGACCTTACATCAAGTTGTGTACGTCATATATGTGAACTTAAGTAGATACCTTACGCATGTAACTTACCTACATAATTTAAGTACATAAGTTATGTATGTTATGTATGTGAAAATGTACAAAACTTGCAACTCTAGTGTTAATATTTTATGATAGCACCAACGGTCCTACCTATAATATTGTGCAATATTATATCATCATGTTTCAAAATATCATGGCATTTAATTTTGTATATATATCGCCCTGCAATTATACAACAAACTTATTTTTTATCACTTAAGCCGCTTCCACCCTTTGTAGTGCACAACATGTTGTCAGTCACAACATATATGATCAATTATTATTTATACAGTATAAACCAATATGAAACTTCACTTTTTCAGCTATATTGCCCAGACCTAGTATCTACAGTATGTTTATGTGTGTATATATGTATTTATGGTATCTTGTTACATAATATGCTGGTACATTTTTCTGTATGTATATAGTGTGCAGCACTTTGTAATTTTGTTTTACAGGTGCTATATGAATAGAATTTTACTTACTTACCTACCAGCCAGGCAGATACAGAGTAGGGTGGGTCATGCCTTCACCTATACTGTACATCATTCCTGCTTTATCTTCTAATTTTCTTCTGTTATATCTTATATTTCTATCTTCTACCTTCAACTATCTCCCTACATTCTTACTTTCTTTCCTTTTGGTGCCCCACCCCTCCTTCTGTTATCCAGGAGATGCGCCTGTCTTTCCTCTTTTTTCTCTCTCCTCTTGTTCTCTGTCTGTCATGTCCTCCCTGGAGTGACAGTGGTAACAGAGCGTTACATTATAACAGATGCCTCTTAACATGCACAACTGGAGTGGAACAGTATTTTCTGGAAAAAGAGTATAGAGCCCGAGAGTGGTAGCCCTGAGGGGAAACTGGTTCTGCTGAAAAAAACAGTGCACTACAGGCTGCTGCTGCTGTGTATGCGTGTGTGTGTGTGTGTGTGTGTGTGTGTGTGTGTGTGTGTGTGTGTGTATGTTTCCCATTAAACTGGTAAAGATGCACTCAAGATCCCATAGCCTTTATGTTGAGAATACAAACCCTACATAAAACGTACAGTATAGCATCCCATCAGTCTGCATGTTTGATGAGAAAATCCATTAGCCCTTATAAGATTAATGAATTATGAGTTCAATAATACAATGTATCACAAGACTGTCTGCTGGTAATGGCTACAACAAAACATATCTTCAACAAAATATCATCCATACTAACAGAAAGTGGCTGCAGGAATGTAGTTGCAACCTAACTTTTGAGACATGACGTAGCAACCTACTGACCGAAATTGAAGCGTGTCGTTGCCAGCGTGTTATTGTAAAGGTCACTGGTATATTGTTTCAGTGTGTCCACCACTTTTTGGAGATTTTGTGACGTTTTAGCAACATTGCAGCAACGTCATTAAATTAAGTACAGGAAACGTAATGCAGAGGACGTTAAACAGACATTGCAAAAATACCAAAATGCCTATTATGTTGAAATGTTTCAACAACAAGGCAGCTGTTAGAACGTCACAAATGATACATCACAATTGCAGGGACATACTGTGCAGACTTTAATCCCATCAACAAGGTCTATGCACCAGAAAATGCTAACTAAGTAGAATTAAAGCAGCATTAATTGCTTTTTGGCCACTTTTTAACATAACACTCAAACATTATCACCCTATGATGAACATGTTCACAAACAGTTGCTAGCAAACATCAGGACTCATTTGGACGTGTGTTTTTGGAGAGCCAGGAAATGTAAGTCTGATATTCACTATGTCATGTCTGGTGCTGGCAGGACACAGGGGATAGGACCCAAACTCAGATGCCCGAGGCAGAGCAGATACAGCTCAGAGAATTTTTGTTTTTTAACACAATGACGTACAAAGGCTTGCAGGATGGTGAGGCAGGCGACGGTCAGAACCAGAGAGGTGAGTCCAAACAGGCCAAAAACCCTGACAAGGAATAGGCAGGGAACAGCTCTCAGGAACAGCAGATGAACTGGAAACCGAGGCTACAGAGCACATGACAACATGACTAAACAATCTGGCAGGGAGTGAGTGGGAGTGAGGTTCAGTTAAATATCTGCAGGGGTGATAAGAGTAAGAGGAGACAGGTGAGAGAGTGGGCGGAGTAGGCCAGGGAACTGCAGAGGAGATAAGGGAAGTGAGAAGAGGTGTGTAGTTGGGTGTGGCAGACAGGTGATGGAGGAACAAGGAAATGTTCAGGTAGAGCAGAGTATGCTATATGCTACATTTGTAGGATATCTGACATATTGGTTAATGCTAATAAATATTCAGTCGACAGTAGGGATGCGCGCGATTAGTCGACTATACGATTAAACGTCCGCTCCCTAACTAGTCGGCACCGGAATTACTAGTCGTTTAAAATATTTATCAATATTTCATTCATGCACGATGCCGGTTATCTGTCGCCTCATGCAGCCGCCCGCCACTAGTCGGGGCCGCGGCCCTGACGGCAGCCTCTCTCGTCCAGCGTGTACGCCCTGATCACCTAGGCAACCCCGGATGTTTATGTCAAAGTCGGACAGATGACAGTTCGTAAAACCAGCGCGGTTTGGCAGTGTTTTAATCTAGAAAATGGAAATAATGTTGAATGTAGACTGTGACAGAATAAGCTGATATATAATCACTCGACTGGAGAAACGTGCCCACATTAAACACAGACACGTATACAAACGTGCAGGCGGAGCTGCTGCTATCAGCTGCAAACGTCAGGGTCGTTTACCTGCAGACGCCGTGATCCTCTTCGGTCTGAAAAGTTGAAGCATTTTGTGAGTTGCTCTAATGTTTGTACGTTAATGTGTATGGTTTGTGTTGCATATTTAGCGCGCATAGCGCACATTTCAGCGGCATTTAAAGTACGATTTGGCGATTGTTGACTGTGATTAACGGCTTCAAATGGCTCTTAATACGCACAGTATTTTTTCCGACAGTGTTTAACATTATAAATTAATCAATTCTGCTCAATTTTAACTGCTTTCTGACTGTTTTCTTAGTGTTAGACTAGTCGACTAGTCTAAATTAAATTTTGCGTTTAATCGACAGGGAAATTAGTCGCCAGGAACATCCCTAGTCGACAGCAACTAACGGTTACAACTAATGATACATGACATCAGAAGACAACGACTCTGCAACTTCTGTAACAAAACTCTGTCTTTCTGAGATGCTGTTTGCACTTGAGGATGTGATCATGTGAATTTTTATATAGCCTTTTTTGCGTCTTCACCTTTTGGCTGCTCCCGTTGGGGGTCTCCACAGTGGATCATCTGTTTGCTGCTGCTCACCTAACCCAGTCCTGGATCAACATATTTGAAGCTTTTTACACCACACGCCCCTAAAGACACAACCCTCCCTTCTTTATCTGGGCTCTGGGACCAGCAATTTGGTAATGGCCCGGGGGAGGCAGGGATTAAACTGACCTTGCAATCTGCAACTGTGTTAATGGGGGCGTGGCCTATCACAAAAAGGTGCATAACTTTTAAATGGATTCAGACACAAGATTGAGTGTAAATGAGTCAAAGGACAGCCGATTAAGTGTTCATGCCAAATTGCAAAACAGGGGACATGGCAGTGGGAGTGGCCTATAAAAATGGGGGCAGATAACATAACATGTCACACATGTTCAAACTAATGAACCATCTGTTGTAGACTCTTGTGGGAGACATTGTTTCACTCAGCAGGGTTTCTTTGTCATTAGTGACTTATCACTCGCCCCATAATTTAGCCACATCTCCTTTCATGACTCAGGGATCATTTGTCAAAGACTCTTGTAGAAGGCATTATTGAACTCAGCAGGAGTTCTTTGTCATTAGTGACTTAAGATCCACCCCCTACACTTAGCCACACCCACTTTCATAACTCATCAACTGCTTGCTGTAGACTCTTTTTTGTCTTATGTCCACAGGTTTGCAACACAAATATCTGTACGTGTCTGTACATGTAAGGACATTGTGAATCTTAGTCATGTCAATATGGAAGAAGTGGGATGGATTTTTTTTCACTCCTACTATTCTTTCACTTACTTCTATTTGGGGTGTAATCATGCTCTAAGATGTGGAACCACATCCCTAAAAAGTGTCATTCACAATAAATATAAAAATATGTGTTTCATGTATCTTTTTCGGCCTGTAACTGGCCGAATCAGCAGGTCAAACTAAAATAACTGACTTCCAGCTGTTTTCAGAACAACAGTTTGCTCCGGTCCTTTTCACCTCACACACTATGGTTACCTCAGTTCTGTTCTGGTGCACCCCCACTTCACCTCCACCACGTCCCCCCTGCTGAAGCAGTTTGAAAACACCTGCTCTGGACAGACAGAGCTGCTCATTTCTGGCTGCCTGCTACTCTAGACAAAATAAACCCTACAAGGAGCATAGTTATATATATATATAATATAGTATAGTATGTCATGACCTGGGGATGAAAATTTCAACCATCTTTCTCCAGAATAACTCACTGCATCTTCAAAAGGATCATCTTGGGAACATTTATAGTTATTCGCATTGTTCCTGAAAGTGTATTTATTCAGCCAAAACAGCCAGCCAATAGCTAATGAACAACTAGCAGCCAGTGAGCACCGGCTGCATGTGTGTCTGTGTGTGTGTCTCAGCCTTTGACAGCACTCACCAGAGAAGCAGGGTCTTTCCGTTTTGTCCCTCCTTTGTTTTCCTCCTCCTCTCTATGTTCATGTGAAGTAACGTGAAAGTACATTTCTCCTCCAGTCAGCAGTCAGCATTGACAGAAAGACTAATTAGCACACAGTAAACAGCCGAGGGAGGTCGGTTCCTCCGTGGGTCGCTGCTGCAGACAGGTTGAGAAGCAACAGTGAAGACAAACCCACTTTTTTATCCCAAAAGTTTGAAAAATAAACTCTGAGGTCCCCTTCTGCCAGTAAACAAGTTAGTATTAAGGTTTTAGTCAACTCGAAGAGGAGAAGAGTCAAAAAAAGTTTCTTGAAAGTTTGTGACAACAGCAAGCTTGGCGATGCTGGAGGAGGTTGTAATAATGTACCTCTTGAGAGAGAGAGGCAAAAGATGGAGGTGGTCCGCGCACCGACATGTGGACGGAGATTTTTTTCACTGCCTATTTGACAACGAACATCATACACAGAATTGTTACTATTGGATTTTTGCAACTTCTTCATTGTGTCCTGTGGTCGTGTCTCACTTCAACTTCTGGCTACACTGCTCCCAGCATTACTGGTGGCACTGCTCTATTTGGTCTGTATAGATGAGCTTTCAGAAAATGCACAGATGTACGGACGAAATGAACGTAGAGTGCGGACAGAAGGCTTTGTCCATTTCTATATGTGTATCTTAATTTTATTTTTATTTTAATAAAATTTTAAGCACAGGAATTTAAGAAACTTAAAGATACTGTCATGTTAGTAATTAAAGCAGATATGAGAAATGGTAAATTAACTCGGTTCTGATGTGTGTGCACATACACATGCACATATGCGTGCACACACATGCGCACATAAGTCAGTGCTCCACTTGGTCCACCCTAGTCAAAAATTCTGGAAATGCCCCCGAGATGATGTGATCCGCTTCTCTTGCACTTGCCAGGCAGAACAAGTGTTTGAACTAAACTCACATTAGCAGGGAAAAGAGCTTGTTTGAGGCCAACAAGCTTGTTGACTCTGCCTGTTCATGATCACTCAGCTGTACAGAAAGTGAATGATAGCTTGGTGATTATGTTTGTCACAAGTTTAGAACCCATAATGTGTTTGAAATTGACTTCCAACATTTTCCCATTTTTTCCCATTTTTATCTTCAGTCCAGTGTAACATATAAAAACAAATAACATGTATATTGTATACTGTTACATCATTGTTTACATCACTTGGCATCCTGTGAAAGCACTCCATAGACATTTTCTCCTGAGCCATATGTGATTAGATGTACATAGTAGAATGTTAACCACAGCATGAGTGTGAAAAATGCCTGTGAGCCGAGCATGTGCACAGTTTCCAGTTAGTTTCTCAAGAAAACCTTGTTGCCATGTCTGAATGTAAATCTCCTTACCCAGTTGCATTGAAGTACTTAAGGTTTCCCTTAAATTGTCATCTAAGGATATCTTAGGAAAAAAGGAGGTGCATGAGAGTATTTTCCCTTAGCTACTTAAGTATTTCCTTATGTGTTGCTAGAAGGTCCTTAAGGCCCCTACACATGATCGGCGGTAAAAATGCTTTGCGCTGGCCGTCCCATTGTTTTCCTATGGAGAGAGCGGTGGCGCCCGACTAAGCGGTACCGCTACCTTCGGTGTGGCGCACCGCTCGGATCTGCCGCTTACTGCTGCGCTCAAAGTTCAAATTATTTGAACTTTGACCTAATTTGCCGCTGACCTTTCAACGCGCAACCAATAAGATAACAGCTCTATGTGACGTGCCAGAAGCGACTCATACAAGGATAGGAGGGAGAGAAGAAGAAAGAAAAACTCTTCTCTGTGTGTCTGAGTTCCCTGAACTATATAATACCACTTTCAAAACATACCTCGATCTCAGTAGGAAGAGTTAAGCATGGCGAAATGTCAATAGTAAGATCGGGCTATCAGGTTTGTGAATACTACACGTATACGTATATTATCGTTTTCCTTCTCGTCTTCTTTCCGGTGTAACAAGTAGCGTTGGTGTTGGCTAGCAACCGTGAATACCTCGCACTTGTTGATGACGTATCTCTGAGCTCCGCCGCGTCCGCTCAGCGCCTCTGTGCCCTACCTGGCGGTGAGTGAAGAGCAAATTTCTTATCATGTTAAGGCCCCTTTAGGGAGCACTTTGAACAGTCCCTTAAAAATGAAATAATTTGTGAAACATGGCTGAATTTATGATGATTAAAGAGGAGGAGGAGATCCTAAGGTTCATTTTTCAAGACAGGTAAAGCCCACTGGACACTATGAGCAATGTGCACTTTGTTTGAGAGTATAGTTTTGATTTTGTACTACCAGCTTTTATTGAAACTCACCAGTTTTCTTGATGTTTGATCTCCTTTTTTGCTGTCAGTAATATTTCCATATTTCTTCAAAACAATTAAGCGTACAGTAATTCATAATACTTCAACATATAATAATATACACGCGTTGATACACACACACACACACACACACACACACACACACACACACACGCACGCACAGCCTACATACATGGGCACATTCTGAATACCATATGTGCCTACATATATACACACATTCATCCAAAAGAACATTTTCATCTTTTTCTTTTTGTTTCTTTTTGTTTTCCACTTTGCAGACGCTAGCTAACACAGGCTAACAACTGAATAATGTGATCTAGTAAAATGAAAGAATGCTGAGTCAAGTGTAACCATGATAACTGGAATGTCCATGTGTTGTATCATGACAGTGCTGTGAAAGCCTTTGTCTTTGTGCCCTCACTTAGGTAAGGACACAGTTTAAAGGTATAGTTAGCGATATAATCCAACACACTTTTAGTCAAAATCACTGTATTTCTCCTCACTATCTGCAAGCTGTCACTTCTGAGAGCATGCTGAAAAAACACATACGGTTTCAATAAACTGCCTGAGCTCTGAATTTCAGCAGGTAAATCTGTGGTCGGACCGAGCCACCAGAACATGGGTCCACGCCCGGGGGGCCGGTTCATACTCGTGCACATATCAGACACAGGGGGGAGGGGGAGTAGTAGGTTGCATAGAGTGCGCAGTTAGAGTAAGAGAGAGACATGGTATATCAGGTGCAGATATTTTGCATTCGCCATGGCTGAAAGACAGCCCAAGAGAAAACAGTCGGAGGAGCATAAAAAAAAAAAAAAAATAAAACGGATTAAAAACGGACGTGGAGGTCGCCGTCTTTCTGCTGGACAGGTGAGCAACATTATCTTTGTGGTGCTTCACATAACAGTAACAGCCGTCGGGCATTCAT
>JAJHUR010094023.1:0-26974 GCA_027495735.1 Lutjanus campechanus | reverse complement strand
TACACTTTTTACAGAACATTTCGACTTTATGGTATTGCTATTTTTACTTATGTGAAAGATCAAAGAACTTCCTCCATTGTCATGCTGCTGTTAAAATTAGGGTTATTACTCCGGTCCTGTAGGTGGCGCTGTGCAGAGCGTACAGCTGTAGATGACACTGCGGAAACCTTCCCTCCGCACTCTTCTTTGATTGTCACCACATGTGCAACCGGAACAAGACACCAACGTGGTTCGCAGAGAGTTGGGTGACGGAGTTGTCTTCATGTTACAGTTTATGTGTCGTATCGTTGTTTAATCGAAATGACTGAAAGCAAAGCAGAAACGGCTTCTCAGCCGGCTAAAGAGCTGCTGGCTCTGAACCCCAAACAGGAGTCCGAGTTCAAGAAGAAGGTGCAGGAGGCGAAGAAGAACAAGTCCAGCAAGGTGGGTCGACATGGACGTGTGGCCCTCAAAGAAGCTTGAGTTCACAGTACATGGCGGTGCTGTTGCTTTATATCTTTATTTAGCTGCGTCATTTTAGTCACAAATGTAACTGGTGTTACGCCTCAATCAGTAACCCGTCTGATTTGATGACATAATTAGATATTTAAGCTGCGTGCATACAGCTGCGTGCATACAGCTGGCTAACCATGGTCAAATACTCTCATGTACATGAGTTTTCTCTTTATCGACACCAGATGTATTAGTGTGCATTTAGAGACCATTTTAAATTATATGAAATAAAAGAAGTACACAGTGTATAAATTTAAAACTATATAATCGTTAAAATATTTAACGATTATAGCACAAATGCTAGCCGAAATTCAGCTAGTAAAATGATAATGATATGAAATGATTATAATAATAAATAAATTACGATTGTACTCTGGACCAAACAGTTCATAAGAGTACGTCGATTTTTTGTTAGTTGCTTTTCGTAAATACTGTGTCTACAACTAGAGCTGCAAAGATTAATCGATAACTAAATTAATCGCCAACTATTTTGATAATCAATAAATTGGTTTGAGTATTTTTTTTTTCCAAAGAAAACGTCAAAAATCCTCTGATCTCAGCGTCATAGATGTGAATATTTTTTGGTTTCTTTACTCCTCTGACATTAAAGTAGATATCTTTGGCTTGTGAGTAAAACAAAACATTTGAGGACGTCGTCTTAGGCTTTGGGAAACACTGACATTTTTCACCATTTCCTGACATTTTAAAACAAACAAACAACTATTATTTGAATAATCAAGAAAATAATCGACTGAATAATGGAGTAGTTGCAGATCCATATACAACTCAAAAAACCCTTTAAATGACAGGGTGGCCCCAGGTCCTTAAAAAGTCTTAACGTGTCATAAATTCACATAATGTGTTAACTAGTCTGAAATTGCTGAGTCAGGGGTTCCTAAACTTGACCCCTCACAATACATCCACATTAGCCCATGGACCCTGAATTTTGACTCTTGAGGAATTCTTTCATATCTGTATAGTCAATTACCAGTGGTACAGTAGTTGTGCCATTTCTGAACTGGGCACAAGGGATCAATGCCCTCTAATTAAATTAAATGTTATATAATGTTCTTTGTAATAGTTTTCTTTGATTTGAACATAGTTTCTGAGCTTTGGCTTAGACTAAATATCCTCTTACCATCCTTATGACTCTTTGATAGTTTTTTGTGTGGCTATATTTATATTACATCGCAAATTGTTCCTGAGAGTAAAATGTAAATCATATTGAGTTAAAATATTATCTCCTGTCCTGACCAAGGATGACTGTGCGTTCTATCCCAGTTAAATATCTTTTAGAATTATATATGTTTATATTTAGTTGAGAAGTGCACTCATAAAATAAATGCATAACTGCTTTTTTGCTTTGCCACACACAATCTACACGTTTCAAGATCAATGTAACTTTGTCCTCTTGTTTTTTTTTTATTTTTCCCAATTTTCTCTTCACAGGGGAGCCATCTGACACCTGGAGTGATTTATGTCGCTCACCTGCCAGTCGGCCTGTTTGAACCTCAGCTCAGATCTTACTTTGAACAGTTTGGGAAAGTCCTGAGGCTGCGACTGTCCAGGAGTAAAAAGGTAGCACAGACGATAATTAAATACATAAACATGTCTGACATACCTAACGGTGCAAAGCCTAATTCAAGTTGGTTTCCGCCTGAGAGTAATGTCCTCTCACAAGATTAACAAAAACATCTTTGGTTTAAAAAGAATTAAGATTATTTTAAGCTATTTATTTTCACGTTTTCCCTCCAAAGTTTGGCTCCGACTGAAAATGATCTCAGATGTGACAGTGGTTTGAGGTCAGATAACTGAGCCTAAATTATCCTGGTGCGTTAAGCTTATCACCTGCTCACCCATTGGCAGAGCGATAAAACCCATGTTCCAACAAAATCAAAAAGAATTCATCTACAGTATAAAATCATCAAATGGAAAAGAAGTTTAAAATGGAACATTAATCAAATACAGATGTGTGAAATTGATCTTTTCTGTTTTTTGTTGTCTTAATGCTTTGACTTGCAGACAGGTGGAAGCAAAGGCTATGCATTTGTCGAGTTTGACTGCGATGAAGTTGCCAAAATTGTTGCAGAGACCATGAACAATTACCTCATGGGAGAGAGACTCATCAAATGTGAGTATTGTTCACGTACATGTCTGTTAGTTAACAGTATGATTCCTAGTTCCCAACGTAATGATTATATATTTTGATCAGTTGACTTATCTAACACCTAATTAATCAACTGTTCTATAGATTTTTTTTACTGAAAATGCATGTAATTTTTCAATTATCCTGAAAAACAGACACATAAAGCACATCAGAATAAGGATAACAGTAGCATATTTTAAAATTAGTCTTATTTCCACCCTATTTAATAGATTCTATTTGTCAGATGCCTGATCACAAAAATACTGGACATCAAATTAATACAGTTTACTGTGACACACATAAATTTAATCACTGTGTAAACCCTCTCCCTGAACTGGGCAATCAGTAATTCTCCTTAAGTCGGTTACTTGGCTTAAAACTTGAAATGGTCCTGATGTGGATTCATTTCATCACTTGAGTAGCAACTTAACTTGAGTCGGTGTATTTTTGCATCAGTGTGGGGTGAAGAAAATGACTGAAATGATTTACTGACTGTAACAACAGTCTGTAATGTTGCTTTAAGCTATTTTCTCACTCATGTACGTTAAAGTAAACAGAAAATATAAAAAGACCAGTGGAGCTTAAAGAGAAGCATACCATTGTGTGTTTGTGTGAAATACTTGCGATGATCGAGGCAAGGTTTGCGCACTATGCAAATAGCTGTTTTTCTGTAATCAGCTCTACCTGTCACACACATGCATTAAATCAGGTATTTTTTTAAATTACCTAATAGATACTGTCAGTGCCATGATAGTAAAATGTAACTTAGCTTGTCTTACATATTTTTTCGTATCTGTTTACAGAAATAATTAGCTATTTCCTGCCTATTTTTCACACTTTTATTGAACAGTGATTCATATCGATTTACTCAGTGTAAAAGCGCTTGAAGATCATCAGCCTGATGTTGCCTCTTGCCGTTTCCCAGGTCACGTGATTCCACCAGAGAAGGTGCACGAGAAGCTGTTTGTCGGCTCCCATAGGGAATTTAAAAAGCCCATTAATCCTGCTGTGTCCCGCTACAACAAGAAACGCACAGCAGAGCAGATCACCAAGCTGCAAGGCAAACTCCTGCGGAAAGAATCGAAGCTCCGCAAGAGACTCGCGGCACACGGCATCGAATACGACTTCCCTGGATTTGTAAGTCAAGTCACTTTTAGGGGCATATCATTTTAGGTAAACATGACAATGGATATTCAACCAGAGCAAATGAGACAAGTGATGAGAAGAAGAAAACACTGTAAATAAATGAGAGGCGGGGCTATGTGGGCACTGCAGTGGTGTGTCAAATGGGCCGTGATAATTGGCAGCCTCCGTCGATCAAAACATTAAGTTTTCCAACATCAATGATTTATACTGTTTTTTGGTGCCATTATATTAATATTTAGTGCTTTTTTTCTTTTTTCCCAGGCTGCCCAGGTACCTCAGAAGAAAAAGTCCTCAGATTCCATGGATGCGTCTACATGTAGTGATGTAAGACCAACACTAATGATGTTGCATTTAGCTTTGGCACAGACTGAAAATGACCTCAGGTCTGTCAGTGATCTGGAGTCAGATAACTGTGCCTACAGTACTGTGGTGCGTTAAGCTTATTGCGTGCGTCTTCATGTGGCTGCGTGATAAAACCCATGTACCAACATTACTGTATCAGCGAATCAAAATCCTCTCTGTACCAGAGTGACTGCATGTGATTAATGAGCTCCTCTCTCGTACCTCAGGACACCACGCCAGTCTGCACCCCGTCTCTCCTGGAGAGGAGGAAGTCCATGGTCGTGGACGACGATGCGGATGACGAAATTGTCATTAAGATGCCAGCTGTGGTGAAAGATGAAGATTGCTCCTCAGAGGATGAGGATGATGACTCCGAGAGCGAGGAGCCCTCTGAAGAGGGCGCCGAGGCGGAGTGAACGTCTTTGTTGTTTTATTTTGGACTTGGTGCCCTGGCTGTCGGAGCACAGACGCATACATGATGATCATGTATGGTCTTTGATTTGCTCTGAGAGTCAAAGGACAATGTTGAACTGTGTTCAGAAGTCACAGCGTGTCTGTCAGTATGTGGAAATCGCATTACATTTGAAAAAGAAGCTCTTATGGAAAGACTCCACCATAATTATGGATATTACATTATCAAGTACAAAGGATGGTGCTGGCAGGATAATCACAACGAGCCTGATTTATGGGCCTGGACTTCTTTGACATGTGGCAAATGTGCTTTTTAGTTCTGCAGCAGGCTGTTTCCTTTGCCATAAAAGCTATAATGTTTATGAAACGGACTGTCCTGTTTTCTTTTGCTTTATAATCACACTTACTAAAAGTGTGGTTAAGTTTGTACTATGTAAAGTATGTTCTATGAAAATAAATGATTTGAGAATGTACATAAGCTGTCTTTTGAATACAGTGTTGTTGTTTTTTTTAAGAACAAGCTACCGAAAGCACTGTCAGTGCAATAAACTTAATTTTTTTTCACAGAAGACATTTTGACACGTCATCATAGGAAAAGCACAGGTGTAGACAGTCAGGTCATGTGTGCATGCTGGCTTACTGTCATGACTTACAGGGGCTTGAATAGAACAGAGCCATCATTAATGTTATTAGCAACACCTCTGCCTTTCTATGACAATTCAACATGTCTGCTGTGAAAAAGATCTTTGAGTGACACAATATAAAATTCTACATTTATAACATTTTACATGTTTCCAAAACCAAATTGATTGTCTGACTTTGACCCACGTTGAATCATATTGGCTGTATACTAAATACTGTTGCTTCACATTCATGGATTATAAAAATATTTATCACCAGAAGCTGTAAAAATGGTGTTTTATTTACACAGATAATATTTGACAATTAGGCCCTTTTACAAAGTAGAGACTTCCATTTCATGTCAAAATGGCTGCTGTGACAAAGGTCTATTGTGCGTGCCACTTGAATAGAACAGAGCCATCTTTAATGCTATTAGTGGGATTGGGAGTGTTACTTGAATAAAGTATTCCAATACTGTGCTAATGCTAATTGCCAGTTAAAATGTAGTCAGTAACATAATCAGTCATTAGAGTAATGTAGCTTGATTTCTTCTTTTTTTAAAATTTTTATCTATTAATCTAGACCGAAAGTACTGTGTCTAGATACAAGCATAATTCTGACACAGAAACTGGAGGTTTTAAAATGTTTTCCTTTTGAATTTGTGGAAATATGTCATTTAGTGTTTTTAGGGCTGCAACTAATGTTTATTTTCATCATCAATTAATCAGTTAATTATTTTCTTAATAAACTGATAAGTTGTTTGGTACAGAAAATGGTGAAACATATTGATCAAAGCTCAAGATGACATCCTCAAATGTCTTGTTTTGTCCAAATGTCAAAAATATTCAGTTCACTGTCTGAGAGGAGTAAAAAACACAAGGACATATTCACATATACTTCCAGAGGCTGTAAAAATGGTGTCTCATATATTAATAACTAACTCAAATAATGTTTGTTTTTTATAAAGTAGAGACTAAAACATTGATAGACTTTTTTCACAGAAGCCATTTTGACATGAAATAGTAACATTAACACAGGTGTTAACAGTGATACTAATTAAGACGCTGTTGTGCATGTTGGCTCACTGGAAGGGCTCTGCTGCAATAGTGACCTTAATTAGTATCCTTGGTAACACCGATTTACCCGCCTATTTCAATCATAAAAAGGTCTTTATGAAACGCTACAATTATGAAAATTAAATTTTGCATGTTTCTGTGACCAAATGTAAAGTATTATAGCATTGACCATACTGTACATACACTGCACAGCCTGTATACTGAACATTAATGCTTTACATTGATAGGTAATATTTATTATTAGTATAAAACATCAATAGAATACTGTCCCATGAGAAAGTAGGTGTACTTTTTGCCATTTTCATGGCAGACATATTGATATGAAATAGCAGGGTAAACACAGGTGTTACCACTGATACTAATTAAGGTCTCGTTCCATTTATTGTAGCAGAGCCTTTCCAGTGAGCCACCATGCTGAGTAGCAACACCCTGTTTGACCCGAATGGAACGAGACCTATCAATGGTAGCACCTGTATTTACACTACTATTTCATGTCAAAATGGCTGCTGTGGAAAATGCCTACCTTGTAAAAGGCAGGAGTCAGGACTAATGGTCAAACATAATCTTTCTAAAGAAATCATCCATTTTCCAGCCTCTAGAGATAAAAAAAACAAACAAAAACGTGTCCTATTAATGTGAAGCATAGTCTACATGGCTGCTGTGAAAAGGGTCTACTGGCACAGGCTTATCTATGTCTATTAGCTATTTGTAGGATGAACCTGTGGCGTCTTCCCTATTTCCACCTGAACCGCCATTTTGAGCCAGACACTGAACCCTCAGAGCCTCACTTTTATCTCTGTGTGTGCAACAGTTGAGTAAAAATATAAATGCTGTCCTCTGGTTGAGTGGAAACTACCAATCACTGACCGCATATGTCCACTAGATGTCGCCAGACGTCGACTTAAAGACATCCATGATACACACCGACAGGGTTTTTTTTTTTGCATTGCCATGCGACAGTTTTCCAAGTGCCAACATCATCCCTGGACCGACTGCGCCTGCGCACGACGATCCCATTCTTGTCCTGCAGGCAGAATTCCGGGTGGAGAGTGTGAGAGAAAGAGAAAGACAGAAGAGATTTGAGGCCGCAGACTGTATATTTACAGCGAGAAATACAAGCTGTATGTCCACACTAGGAGCGGCGTCTCAGCAGGATATGGTGAGTAGAAAGATGAAAGATGTAGGTAGACCTGCTGGCCTCCTTGTCACATTTTCTTCTCTTTGTGCTGCCTGTCTGCCTGTGAACTGACGTTTCATTGAAAGGGAGGGCTTCGCTAGGGGCTAGCTTTAGCTTTCATAGCCTACACACCTACCTGCTGTCTGTGTACTACAGTAGGAAGGTAAGTCGACTGTTGTAGAGAGAAACAAAGAAATTAATGTATCATAGGAACGGGGGTGAAATTGAGGAGAGGCTTCTGTTTCACGTTAGCAATGACTAGAAGCTGTCAGGCGCTCCTTCGTATGGCACTGTTAGCAGTGATGGTCAGGTTCTCTGAGCTAGCTGCAGCTCAGCTAACGTTGTGTGTGTGTGCGTGCGCGAGCGCGTGCGCGTTGGGCATAATAGAGACCAAGCAAATCTGTGTGACAAGGATAAGTGGCTTGTCAAAAGTGAGGGTAAGTCTGGTGTAACTTGAACAAAGCTTATGGTAAAATTATAAGCAGTATTAAGGGTACTGTAACCATAGAACAATGCACCAACAAATTGAAATGTTATTGACATGTATTGAGTTAGCATGGCTTAGACTTCACAGTTCAAAGAGCCTCATTATAATAATAGTAATAATAATAGACCTAATATATTATTCTGAAAGTGGAGTAAACTCACTCACTACTCACACACACTCACACTTAAAGGGGAACTTTGGCTCTTTTCATGTGGATGTCCAGTCAGTGTTTATGGTAAATGTAGTCAATTAAGGCAATAAATTCCTGAGTGTGTCCTGTATTTATTGAGAAAGCTGCATTCCCCTCCTGTAAAGTCTGTTGTTCTTCCTGCATCCAGTGATGTCATTGGAGTTAAGGAAGAACTGCCGGCTATTTCCCGCCTGGATTTCAAGTCTCTGTCTTTGGGTAGCCAGGAGGTGTGCATAGGCACCATGTTTGAAATGATGATGCAAAATGCAGGGGTGGGGACTCTTTGACATGTGAGTGAATAACAAAATTTTTGGGGGGTCTCTGGAAAAATCTTTAAAAAAATTATTTGTCACTAAAAATGTCTTTTCGAAGTTTTTGATGTCCATTATGCATTGTTCAAATTTGAAACATTTGTTCACAAATATGAAACCAGAAAAATATTGTTTTTGTGTTTCCATTTATATGGCCATTGGATACTTGGTGTTTTCTGGTAAGGCCCTCCTCCATGGGCAGTACTGCAGCAAATGGTCCACAATCCAAATGCGTAGTTTAGAAAACATAATGTTACTCTGCTGAACAACCTGAAGAACAGTGGATTTTTTCTTTGCTTCAACATCATGGTTACAACCAGTTAAAAATACAGACTCAATTCTCTATATTGTGTATTGAATCCGTTTAAGACTTCAGCATAACACTAAGTGGGATTGGGGGAGCCCCTGATTACCACTGGGTATTTCCACATGGTGGTGATGACACACGGCAACATGGGGTTGGGCGTCAGAAGCTCACCCACAATGCATCCTGGTGCATGTAGGCACTACTGTAAGGCTTTGTGAACTGAGAACTCACTGAGGTATTTATTGCTTCACTTGACTACATTTACCATCAACAGTGACTGGACATCGAAAAGTGCCAAAGCCTCCCTTTAAATTTTAGTGCATACAGAGTAGGGCTTGGACATATGGACAAAATAGAATATGACAATAATTTTGCCCAGAGGTGTGACATGACTTGGACTGAAGTCACAATGATGGTGACTTTAGACTCAACTTGACGAAATCAAGAAAGACTTGTAACTCGACTTGGACTTTAATAGCAATGACTCATGTCTTTTGACTTTAGCCCAAAGATGAACAATGTATTCATATCTCATGTTACAATATCAATATCATATCTATAAATTGCCATCTCTAATACACAGTCATGTACAATACATGCACATGCACACAGTCTGTTATATTGTTTCCCCCCCCCCTGTTGTTTTCATCCCGTATCTGTTTTATTTGCTCATTTGGTTAGCTGTATTTACTGGAATTTTTCAGCTACATGCCCTATGTACATACATGTCATTTAATGCATTGCTTCTCCCAGGGTAACGTTCTTTATCTGTATTTTCCCTGCGATAATAACTAACCAAAAGTGAAATTCATTAACTATTACCAAAGCCAACTAATACGAAAGTAATCTTGTCGCATTATTTATTGTCTCAACAACATGATTGCACTATTAAGGAGATTATGGCACCAAGGAGGCCATAGTCCAGTGAATCTGGCCCATATCTAGCTGCTTCGAGATTTGCAGGTTTGATTTTCACCTCCCAGAACAAAGACCCGCATCGGATAGAAGTTGTTTAAGCATTCCTTTCTGGTAGATAATCTTGTCACACAAGAAGCCTGGGGTTATTTGAAGGGAAAAAGGCCAGTCAGCATATAATGGAGCAGTTTGGAACTGGTGTAAATAAATGCCTTGCTGACGTCCTTGTGTCTGGTTCATTTGAAGCTGCTACAGAAGCTCAAGCCCTCAGCCCCTGTGTTTCCACAAAAGTAGTGGCTTGTCAGGCTGAGCTTTCAAAGCTGTCAGAGAGGGGAGTGTGTGTTTGGGTGGAGGAATTAATTTAGAGCCTTGATTCAACAGTCTTACCATCTTGTTTGTAAGGTTGATTTCCCTGCAATTGTTGATTTCTGTTTGATAGTTTTTGTATAAGCAGCACTGGCCATATCTCAAATCACTGGCTGCGTGTATGTGGTTTGGCAACACTCTATTGGGAAGCACCCTGAAGTGCAGGAGACTTACTTGCATTAAGGCCAAAAGAATTCGGACACCCAAACATTAGAGCCATATGTTAATGTTGCAGATCTCATTCCAAGTTTTAATCTGCTGCTGTAACAGCCTCAGCTCCTTTGGTAAGACATTTCACAAGCTGTTGGAACCTGTCTGCAAAGATTTGTTCTCATTCAGCTACAAGAGCATTACTGGGGTCCAACACTGATGTGGGGCGATAAGGCCTGGCTCGTTGTAGGCGTTCCAGTTCAGCCCAGAGGTTCTGGATGGGGTTGAGGTCAGGGCTCTGTGCGGCCAGTCAAGTTCTTCTACTCTATACTGGAGATCATTTGGATCATTTCTCTAATAGAGCTGGCTTTGTGCATGGGGGTATTGTTGAAACAAGAAAGGGACAAACACAGACTGTGGGCACAAAGATTCAACTTCATTAATTCATTAGGTCACACTAGTGATGAAATGATACTGGCTAAAAATTTCATATCACTATTATCGTGACCAAAATTATCACAGTTATCAGTGTTATTATGATATTGTTAAAATATGCTGAAAATACTTAAAAAATAGCCAACTCGTACACTGAAAACATTTCACCAAGATTTATATTGAAAAGCTCTCTCTGATTTGCAATGTCATCATGTCCTTTGCGATGTCAATGTTTTCACTGATGCTAAAAAAAACCTGGTTGCATGTTGTAGCTGCATCTTAGAGACCGTTGCCAACTTTTAGCACTGGACAGTATTTACCGCAAGTTTTTTGAGGTGCAATAAACAAAAACGATTTTAATGATCATTAAAATTTGAGTCCGTAATACTAATCGTCGGGAATTTTATCGTGGTTCATCGTTAAACTGGTTATCGTTTCATCCCTATAACAGAAAAATAATCTATTTTGACAATTGATTTACATATCATTTAAAATATTTCAAGCAAACCAAAATTATCTGGTTTCAGCTCCCCAAATGTGAGCATTTGCTGCTTTTCTTTGATTTATGTCATAGTAAATGTAATATCTTTGGGGTTTTCTGTCAATCATTTTTTGCAGAAATGATCAGCAGATTAGGGCAAATCCGAAACTAACAATTATTTTCATTAATGATTAATCTGCAGATAATTTTCTAGATTCATTGATAAGATAATTTAGTCTGTGATATATTATGGTGTTTATTTTTCTCTCAGTTAACTCATCGTTTAGTAGGCTAATCGTTGCAGCTCTATAGGCAGCCTCACAGTTACAGTATCATTGTGTGCCACAGCATTATGATTTCCTTTGTAGGCAGGAGTTGTCCACATACTTCTGGCCATATAGTGTATAATACTGGGTTAGCTTTTTCATTAGATAAACCACTCTCATTTTACTCTAAGCTCAAAAATCTGACATGTACCAGGAGTAATCAACATTAATGTAATTAAAGTAAGAGATTTGATAATGAATTGACTCTATTCTATTGTCCTTTTTACTCCTGTAGGGCTCTCCAGGGCAGATCCCGGGACAAGACATGGAGCTCTAAGCTAGCCCTCCCGATCCCTCTCCATTTGCTGCCTTGCACGCTGCACGCCAAAACCACCTCTTCTACCCCTGCTATAGCGGTTTGGCTCCGACTCCTCTAAGAGAAGAAGAAGGGGAAAAAAACCCAAGTGGGCGGGAGTAGTAAACTTTCCCCAGCTGCTGTCCAGACACACACATGCTGCATTACTGCCATTCCCCAAGCCCTGCTCCATCCATCCCTAGGGCACGGCCACTAGCTTGCTAGCGAGCTAGCACTTCACACAAAGGCAAGGCCTGTCCTCAGGGATAAAAATACAAGCAGACTGTGTACACTTGCATTTTTTTTCCTCCCTTTTCCGGGTCACCCAGCCACACACTCATTAACTGGGGCTCCTTTTGTTTAGTTGTCCTTTCCGCTGCTTTGAGCAGTGAAGGATTGCTTTGCTAGTAACCAGGCAGTCAGTCATTGAGCAAGGCAGACTGAGGAAGCCAGAGCAGTTGGTTATCAGAGGCCAGGATGATGGATCCAAGCATGGAGACCTGCCTGGTCCAGGTCCTGCAGAAGGACGTGGGCCGACGGCTACAGGTGGGGCAAGAGATCATTGATTACATATTGGACAAGGAGAAGTCCCACGATCTGGAGCAGGATCAGACGGCACTGGACAAAATGATCGATGGCATCGCCAGCTCCTGGGTCAACTCCAGCAACTTCAAGGTAAAATCCCCTGAAGAGGCACTATAAACAGTAGGGATGGGGCAGTATGGTGCAGTATCAAGTTGTGACCAGTTTTCCCCCCACACACCAACACTGGTTTGAGCCTTTATGATAAATAAATAGCTTTATGAGCCTGTTCATAACTGCCATTAACATGCGTCCTGAGTGATCCCATCACTAGGTACATGAGTTCACACCTGACAATAGAAACCATTTCCACATACATCTTGAGTTCCCACTTGTGATTTGATCTTACTTTCCCACACAATATGCAAATAACCACTAGTAGTGTTTCTCCTAGACCATCAACATTACAGCGGTCCAATAAACACACTTACGATGGACAGGACAGTGCAATATTATGAAATAGAGAGAGAATCCAGTTTTTGTGCTACGTGAGCCTGACAGCACACCGTCTATGACTGCTGCTCTGTGACGAAGGCAGAATCATAACAGAATGAGAAGAGCTAGCAAAAGGAGGAAGTGAACTAACATGTACTTTCAAAATAAAATTTCAAAAGAAGTCGCCAAACCAAAACATTTGAATGTGAAGAATCCACAACGTGAAATAAAAGCGTGTTTCTTTCAAGGGGGGCAGGGACCATCAAAACAGTGGTTGCTGTTCAGTGAGCAGAATCAGCTACTCCTTACTTTTTTATTGTTCAGTGCCACACTAAACCCGTACATCTTGGTCTACATGATCTTCATGTCTTACCTGCAGCAGGGGAGATGGTCGATGGTGTGCACTGGGATTTAATAGCTTAACTATGAGCATGATGGACACTTTTACTTTTACTTACTATATGGAAACTTGATGATCCAGACATTAAACAGAAAGAGAGAGAGAGTATGTGGGGGCGGTCGTTAAGCTCAGTTGGTAGAGCAGCCGCCCCATGTATGGAGGCTGTCAGTCCTCTGCAGCGGCCGCTGGTTCGACTCCCGCCTCTGGCCCTTTGCTGCGTGTCATCCCTTCTCTCTTCACCCCATTTCCTGTCTGCTCTTCAGCAGTACTATCCAATAAAGGCATAAATAAATAAATAAATAAAAAGAAAAGCTGCTCTCTCTCTTCTTTTTTTTTTAACAAAGGAAGAAAACAACTGGTATGTATTCTCTAGGAGCTGTTTGAAATCAGCTGGACTTGCTTGAGGTTCTTGAAGATGTTTTCACCTCTCATGCAAATGACTTCTTCAGTTGGAAGGGTGAAAAGTCTTCAAGAACCTCAAGCAAGTCCAGCTGCCTTTGTACAGCTCCTAGAGAACACCATGACTGAGAATTTTGGCAGACAAATGAATGTACTGCATTTAAAGCCAAATTTACAAGAAGACCAAAATGACTGTGAATATGCCCCTCAACATCATTTCGCAAAGTTTATTAAGTTTCTCCTCACACAACTTTTAACATTTCTGCAGGTATTGCATTTACTAGTGTGTTGACATTCATTGCAGGTATGAGAGCCCAAACACGTAATTTGCATTACAGTGAGCCAAATGTTGAACTTACAGGATGTCAGTTGACTAGGCGGTCCTTCATTGTGCCCCAGGACACATTGCTTACACGCTGCTGAAAGAATGTGGTCACCTGCGGCCCAGACCACCTCTGCATGTGGCCCGATCAGATCTTGATGCGTCTTTGGTGCATTCACACTTTAGAGCTGTTCACTTGTGATTGGATCACCCAAAACACATGTTAATATCATGTGCAAACAGGCTCTATGATTCCTCATTTGCATTCTGCTTTAGACAAACATACATTACTGCACTCAGGCATCTCTCTGCACATTTTATCCTCAATTAACAACTAATTTTGTACCCACTGAATTCTGTCTGTTGTGGACTGACTCTCTTCTCGTCAATGTACGAAGTGGTGTGTTGTTTCACAGCATGCGGCTTGAAGTGTTGAAGTGTTGTTTTGCCTTCAGTTTAATACTAAATGTCTGCTACAGCTCATTCAATGTGAACTGTACTCATGTCTGAGATAAAGTGTTTAGAGACACTTAATTGTCATCCCTGATTTAAACGGCTGTGAATCATTTAGATATGGTCTGTTTTCAATGACAGTTTGCCTTACACATATAATAGATACTACTGGCCTTTGAGTCAAATAAAACAACTGTGAAAAAAACCATGCTACAGCGTAAGCTTGTTGCAGAATTAGTTAGATGGAACTTCCATCTCATTGTGCAGCCACATAATTGTCTTTTTCTTGTTTGTTTATGGAAGAATTTCCAGTTTTTCTGACTGTTAGCTGTGCAGTAAAGAAAATGTTCTCAGGCAGGCAAAGGCTCATAACATTTATTGTTTCTCTTCCCCATAGAGCAGGCTCACATTCTTCTTCCTCTGTGATTGATTGTGCTTCACTTCAATTTAGGGCACATTTTATCTGACCCCGAATTGTGATTACGTCAGCGGCTCTTACAGTGCCCAACCACAGGTTGCTTTCTCTGCCATAACTGTGAGAACACATTGTTTACTAAAGGTCTGATTTCATGTCGGGATATGCTGCTTTTGCTCTGTGTGGGCCTAAAAAAGTCAGAGATATCTGCCTGAACAAAGCCAAGCCTGCCTCTGATGCCCTACATACTGTATCTCAGCAAGGTCAGGGAGGGTTTTTAGTGGTGTTTTTTTTCCCCCTTGTGTCTCTGCAGTCTCTGTGCTGTGATGCTATGTTGTGCCGCGATGGTAGTTTTTGTGTGCTGCAAATTACCATGTGTGAGTTGCACTGCTGTGTTTTTGCTCCGAGAAGTCTGGCACATGCCTGAGAGAGGTGGTGCTATGAGGCTGGAGAGAGTTTGAAATGTGGCTTTATGACACAGAGGAAGAGAGGCTTAATTGGATCTGGCCTGATTGTAGCTCAAGGTACTGGAAGGCCCGAGTTGTCAGACTGGGGGATCCACAATACATTGAAGTCAATACTTTTGGTTGAAGAGAATTTCTAACTTCAATACAATACCTGAAAAAAATGTCAACATTGGATTAGCAGTGTGCCATATCGTATTGTTCATCATAAATTGTTATATTTATTTAATGACAAAAAGTCACATCTTGATAATGACAATATTATGACTTGTTGACAGAATGACATCACAACATTACACAGCAACAACAAGCATAGCTGAACTCTAAAGTAACATTGCTACAAGCTTCAGCGTGGAGGAGTTAGTTCCAGAAAGGGAAGCAACTTCAGTTGTTAGGAAGTGGTTTGGTCACAAAAAATCAGATGTACAACAAACCACGGTAATTTGTAAGAAGTGCAACAAGATTGTAACAGTAAAAGGGGGCAATCCAACAAACTACTTTCACCACCTGAAGCGGAAGCACCCGGTTGAGTACAAGGAGAGCCAAAAGTCCCGAAAGGAGAGCTCAACAGTTAATGTGAGTTCTAAACCAAAAATAAGAATATCATTATCACAGAATACCCTGAAATATAGGTAATATTATTTTATGGCAATATTCATAACAGGTACTGCCTATTTTGCTTTTAAGGGCATAACATTTTAGATTTTTATTAAAAGGTAAATAGATAAGATCAGGACTTAACTAAATTATCTAAGTAACTCATCTTAGAAATTAAGTCAAGTGAAGTACGTGTCAACTTGCTGTCTGAGAGAAGAGAGAACAAGATGCGCAGCTGGAACCCATGTATCGATACTACAGATTACTGAAACTATTTAAAATATTCAGTATCGATATATAATGGATAATGTACAGTGAGCAGATGGTTATTGTGAAATAAACCCCTTCAGGATGATTAAGGATGATTCAAGGTCCTGCATCACCGTGCATCACTGCAACCATGGTGAAGGTCTGCTCTTCATAGCACCAGTATGCTATACAGAAATAATAGATTTTAGAATGCTATAATTGTCCAATCAGAATCGAGTATTTAACAAAGCCGTGTAACACAGGTATTGATAAATCTATATTTTTGACAACACTACTCCCTACATTGTGCAAACCTAACATATGGCCTTGTTGAGTCCATATTATATGATTCTTTCCTCCTTAGAATTTTAAATTCTCTCAAAAATGCATCATATCATTTTTCCTGTTGTAAGCACAGCTTTAAAGATGCAAGGTAAGAAAACACAACAGTGTTCTCTTTGTGTTTTCGATGTGTTTTCTGGGTGCTAAAAAGCTCTTGCAGGCTTAGGTGAGTCACTCGGTCAACCTGTCAAATGCAGGTGATGACATTTCCTCTTTTTCAGCTCTCGTAGCGCTGATAGAAAAACACATCGCTACTTTTTCAGTGGCACTGCTTGTGTTGTTAGCCCAACCGAGGCCGTGTCCTCAGCACAGGCCTAGCTGATCACTTGGCAACTAATGTGGAAACTATTTAGTTTGAGAGAAAGAGAGGGAGAGAGGGTGATGGATTCATTCACCATAAATGGAGCTTTGGGCGGATGCCTCCAATACCAAGCAACTGTTTAAAGAAAGAGCTTTACAGTGTTTTACACTCTCCTAAGTTAAACCGATCAGTCACTCAGTGTGTTTTCTTTGCTGTACATAGCCCTTGTGTTTAGATAACAAACATCAGACTGTTGCATTGCCATGCTGGTGAGCTGACAAGTCAAGTGTAGGTAAAAACTCTTTATGCAGAGGAAGAGAATCATTCAGTATATTCTTCATTGACTAGTACAGACTAGAAGAAGTTTAAAGGGACAGTCCTCCCCCCAGAATCAAAAATAGATCATTTTAAATTCTTCTTAGATATCTGCCCTCTATTGGATATAATTGGACTAACTAGATGGTATTTGGCTTGCCAAAAAATATACAAACAAAAAAACAAACAGCAATATCGTTTTCCAGAAATCATGACCCAGTTGCTCAAGATAATCCACAGACCTTGTCCTGAGCAGTTGCATGCAGGAACTACTTTCTTTCAATGCTAGAATCTTCTGGAACTACTTTCTGCAGTAGAGACGTTGCTGTTGAGTTTTTCCAAATGTATTTTTTGGTGCTTTGTGCACCACAAGCTGAGTGCCATTTGGTCTCATTATACTGGGGAGAAGGCAGACCGTTCTATGGCTGATATCTCAAAACTCTGCAACTTGCACCAAAACTATCTACATGGATAAATAGCACTACAGGCCAGAGGAAAAATATGTATTTTTGATTTGGGGGTAAATTGTCCATTATGACATTATGTCAATCTAGCAATACAGTTTAGTTTCAGTTCAGTTATTTCTGCAGCAAAACTGGCATTATGTCTCAATCTCACCAAAATTCCTGACAGAGAAAAACACTACTTCTGTCCCTTTTTTTTCCAAGCATGAGTGCACAGGGTGGACATTTTGCATTTTTGTTTGTTACTGTGTGTGAATGTTTTAGAAAGTTTAAGTCTGTAGTTTTTGTTATGTTCAGCTTGCTTCAAATGATTACTCAAGTACAAGTAAGCAGTGTGTTTGCATATCTTTACTCACAGAATACGTTTGTTTGGCTAGTCTCAGGTGTGCAATCTGTCACTGTTCCTGTTACAACTAAGCTGTCATGGTGCAATCTGGTATACAGGATACCCACAGTAACCTGCTGCTAAGCAAATTCTGCATACACAAAAGGCTCCCATGCATTTCAGGAAATAAAAAACAGAAAAGCCTTCTTGTTTCAGATTGGTAAGGTACTTGAAAATATTAATGGATGCCACAATAGACTTGCTCACCCTTGGAAAATGAAATCAGGAATTTCTGAATCTAAGGAAAAGTTCCTTGAGTAGCCAGGTTGATAATTCACAGAAATGACAGTATTGACGTCCTTCAAAACCAGGGTACCCACAGGGTCTTAACAGTTATAACGAGCATTGAATTTAATATTCTCAGAAAAAGCCCTTAAAAGTATTGAATTTTCTTGTCCTTTTGTAGGATTAAATAAATACCATAAAATCATAAATAACCTTCAAATATACAAAATGTTTTTTGTGTTTATAAAATGTTTTTTTTTTACTCTGGTGTGACTTGGATGTTATGACAGTACAGTGCAGTGTATTGCTTTATGTTCTTGAACAAAGAGTGTGTGTGAGGTCTGGTCTGAAATGTCAGGTAAGAAAACAAAATGTCTTGCACACCGTTTGTCTAAGAATGGGCAAATGTTGATTTAACCCTGTGTGGCAACAGCACCTCTGTTACTGCCAGCAATACTGAAGAAATCACATGTGAGCATTATAATATATAGTTTAATTAATTCCAGGTACTTGGTAAATAGGTCTTTATTTGGGCTTAGAATCAGCTCTCATTTTGTATTACATCCTTCATACTTTAGCCAGTATGGCTACGAGGTTGGCATTAAATTTCCTTCAAAGTGATAGAGAGGTCTTAAAAAGTCTTAAATTCAACTTGGAATCTCTCTCTGCAGTTATCCAGAAAGGTCTGGTGAAATGCCTTTGTAATAATTGTCCAGCCTGAATATATAATGTGTTACTTCACCATCTCTTCCTTAAAGGCCCCAATATATGGAAATGACTTTAATCTATAACACTGACGTTGAGGACACTTGTATTTGTGTGTGACGTGATCAGGAGTGTCAAGCATGAAAATCACTGTTGCTGTTGCCAGGCTATTCTGACTGTTTCTAAATAGAGCGATTAATGATTCATGCGCTTGCAATTTCAAATGAAAAGAGTCATGTGTGCTGTAGACGGCCACCTCTTGATGCAGTTGTCATTTTCCAGAGCGATCTCCTTCTGCGTGTCCCATCTATCCAAGGGTGTGTCAAGTCAGTAGCCACATCCCTGCTGTGGTTTCAGCTGCTGAATCAACTCGAAACAAGTCCACACACACACACCTAATGATTGGTTCAATGCATAGGTGTGGTGCTGTTAAAGAAGGAAGAGTTAGTGAGGGACTGCATATTTGTCAGAAACACCCTGAATTCACTCTGGTTTAGTAGGTAATGTGCAGTCTGCATACAGGGTTAAATTTAGTCTGCTAGATGTGCGAGTGTGTTTCTGGGCGTTTCGGCTCATGCTGTATGCACAACCCTGCTTGACATGTGAGGTGTTCCCTGTCTGCTTCATAATTGGTGGTTCATTGTGTACTTTGACGTGCAGAGGCCACGCCCACCTCAAGATTTTGACTTTTGAGAACTTGCAGTATGTGATCACAATCGGCACACTTCTGAATCACATGTCTTTTGTTTATTTCAGTTACATTTCATCACATTTTATGCTCTTAGCTGACCCAAATACAGAAGCACAATACCAAAGCATCAGTGAGCACGCCGAAAGCATTGACTGACTGCACTGGTTTAAAGATGGTACATTTAATCTTATGACTCCACAATAGTCATCATGCAAATAATTCTCTCTCTAAAGGACTAGTGTGAAGGATTTTGTGGCATCTAGCAGTTGAAATATCCAAGACTGTAGTATTGATAAGCTCCAATGTTATTGGTTCTTTTATCGGTAGTTTCATCAGTAATTTTTAATGTTTTTGTACAATTTACTAGCAGATCAGAGATGTTGCTGAGCAGACTGTGCAATGAAACAAATGACGTAACTCGAGGAATGCTTGAATTGACATCAGCTTTGCTAGTTACTGTGAGTAAGTGCAATAATACCTTGTGAGTAAAAACCTAATACTTTATCAATACACCTGTTTCACAAGCAGAACCATGTAAACATGTGCAAAACAGTATTTCAATCTGCTCTGTCTGCTGTCTCATTCATCTGCTATGCTTTATACAAGCACAGTGTGCTGGCTCAGCTCATAGCCAGTTGTTAAACAAACTAAACCAAAGGCTGTCTGTATATTGTTTAAATGTTAAGCTTCGTTTAACACGCATCTTTAAATTTTTCAAATTATTGTAAACTTATTGCTGGCTGAGACAAACAGCCCCTTCTCGCTCTGCCAGGTAGAGACTTGCAGCAGAGGACAGCTACAGGAGGACAGTTAATGATTGCATTGAAAACAGAAATACTGAATACAAAATGTGGTTTTATATGTGGTATAATTATTTTAGGATTATGCATGACTGTTATACATTTAAAAAAAATCTCACATATTAGGGTTGGGCGATTCATGAATATTATATTCCATTTCTGCCAATAGTAAGTCTTTGTAAATCTCACACTCTGGACCTTTAGAGCTTCCTTGTACTCTCCCTCAAGTTCATTCTTTGATTTAAACTGAACATGAGTTTGGAATCCAGAGACTTTCAATTAGACAAGGCTCACAGCAAGAAAAGAAAAAAAATCTTTGAAATTTGGTGGGCACTTGTACTCAAAGCATCCTCCTGTGCACCAGCTGAATTGCTTGTTTTGTATCTTTAGATAGATTTAGTTCCACTTGCAACTCACGACACTGGAGAACCATGAAACTGCAGTAAACAAACAGTAAACAAGGCCGTGATCGGTACGTCACTCCCCTTCTCATCCCTCTTTTTTGTCACACCTTTATTGCCTCCAGGAGACCAGTTTAGGCTGTGTTGTCAGCAGCATCCATCACGTCACCTCTCCCTTCCATCATTTTCATTTCTCCCTGTGCAGATCTGAGCCCGGGAGCTGAGCTGGTTTACTGACTAAATCAATGAGGGCTGGCAGGACTGGTTTCCGGGTTGACGAGCCTTGAAGTGATCGCTCAGACAACCTGGTGCCACCTGTAATGTTGTTGCTAGCCATGTCTGGGCCGTGTGACTCGAGCAGACCACAGGCGAGGTGTTTACTGAATCTTTCCTTAAGATTTTTAGGGGACATATTTTTAACTGTTACCTTACTTATAGCTACAGGTACAATTTAACAGCTGGTAGTGTGTATTATGTGGTATATTTTAAGTTGGATTAAGCACTCAAAACAAGCTGAAAATTTGACTTTACTCTTGCATTTTTACCTCTGGCCCTGACCTGTCATTATATTCAGTGTGCTTGATAACTCAAAGCACCAGGCCTGTGTTTAGATTCTCTCTTAATTTCAGATCCACAGATGCCTTAGGAACCAAGCATCGCCACCCCTACCTCTCCAGCACTGTGCAGGGCTTCTCCTGGGGTTGCAGTCAGCTCAGCTATAAGTGTTTGTGAAATGTGTCCAAGCTCATTTTTCTCAGGTTCGGTTTAGAGGACTGGTGCTGTCTCTGGGGAGCCATTGAATGGCTTTTGAAACGTTTCTCCACTGCTCATTACAGTTTACTGTTTGGCTTCATATAGGATGGTAATGCCACTTCTTCTCACTTACTTCAACAGAAATAGCTGTTATCTGGTCTGAGACCAAAGATTTGAGATACACAGTGTTTGCCAAGTGTTTGGCAGTGACGTGGCACGTTATGTATTATATAAGAAGCATGGTACTGACTAAGTGGACCAAACATGGCACCAAAGCAGGGCTGGGCAATATGGCTTTTAAATAATAACTCAACAATTTTAGGCTATTCTGCGATATACGAGATATATCTCAATATTCACATTTTTTCTAAAATAACATGCTGTAAATTCTCAAATAGTGCAAACATAGGATGATCTTATAGAATATGATAGATTGATGATTGCGACAGATAGAGTTGGGCGATATGAAAATCAAATCAAATATCACAATATTTTTGACCAAATACCTTATATTATATTGATCTCGCGACAGTATTTGAGGGATGACTATTGGTGCTTTCACAAAATTCACAAACACAATGAGATTTTTGATAATTAATCATCAGTAATGCAGCCTTTAAAACCAGGAAAAGATTTAAACCATATCATGATATAACAATAACCAAAATCTAAGGCGATATCTAATCTTATATCACAATATTGATATATTGCCTAGCCCTAGACCAATGCATTGCATTTATTCAACATAAACAAATCTCAGTTGTCAAATTGACGGGACGAGTTTCATCTGATGTACTTCCTTCAGGCTTTTGTAACTGAGCCATGGTGATACAGAGTGCCAAGTTGCTTTCGGGTAAAACGGTAGCATAAAAATGAGAACGGACAGGACGGTCGTAACCTTTTGTTTGTGTCCGTCTGGAGTCTGTGGCTGTAGGGAGGACTGACCAGCTGACATCATCAAAGACTGGGTGGATGATTAGTTGTATGGGGCTCAAACACTCAGGCAGCTAAATGCTCCAGGGTGCAGCTGAATGACATCACTTTGAAGCTGTACTCATAAAAAGCTGCTCCTGTTGCCCTACAGGGAAAGATGATGTCTCAACAGGATATTGTACAGCAAATAATGTGGCCTATTAAGGCAACAGACCCGTTTCCCTCTGGCGACAATTTAAGTGCTTACCTTGGTAGGCTTCAGTCTCAGTACAGCAAGATGTGAATTGAATACCTGAAACAGGAAGAAGTGATGTGACTTAAGTCCAGTATTGATTAGAATAGCCTATTTAATGCTGAAAATATTACGTCATTAAAAGTTTCATTGTTGCATTGTTCCTGATCTGCATCCTAGTCCTTCAGTAATGGGCAGCTGCTGATACCAAGTTCAGTCAAACAGCTGTGTGGTCTTATTAATCTGACACACCTGTGGAAAACCCTTTTAACATTCAGTCAGTAGGGCTGACTAGAAATCTAGTTTCCCTTGACATTTTGAAATGTCGAACTGTTAATTTAGGTCATCCACAAAACAATTTTGACATCTTACAATATCCATTTTCACATGTAGAAATTACATTTTGACCAGTCAAACCTGATTTACAGCTTTCTTAGATTTAATTATAGATATCAGTATTTCCTTTTTGCTAGTAAGAATAATGATTACAGATATCTACAACCGAATTGCCAGATGTTGACAAAGGATTGTTATTATCAACAACTGCATTTCTGATATATCCGACATATCAACAAACCATTTTGGACACGTTGCCACAATTAACATACTTATATTTTGGATAAGTACTTTGAAGATATCGACAATGACATGTTGTCTGGTGGAACTTACTTTTTTGATATCTAAAATTCAATTCTGACTAGTTGTAAACAGAATTTTAAAAATATAATTGTTACTAGCTCTAAAATAATTTTAGCTAGTTACAGCTGCAATTCTAGATATGTGAAATTACATTCTTACTAGTTACAAGTCCAAGCCGACTTATCAGTAATTTGATTTAGAATTTTAGATATCTACAATTCCATCTATGATATCTGAAGTGTGAACAATTGTAGATGAATTTACAATGAACATTGATACTAGTATGTGTTATGGATTTTATTCCAATACCCATATATCCAAAGGAAGAAGCACTCAGGAGTCCATATGTCTTACATTGCAGCTGGTTTAATAGACAAGAGTCAACACGTCTGTACAAGAGACCAGAGATAAAAAAGTCTCTTTTGTACTTTTGTGGTTTCTAACTGAATCTCTTTGGTTTGAAATTAACCCCCCCCCCCCCCCCCCCCCGCATCTCTGTTTGCTCTTTCAGCTATGTGCTTTATTTTACTGTGTCATGTCCGTGTTCAGCTGTATAATATATAGTGCCAGCCCTATATTTCCTAATTTTGCTGCTTCATAATAAAAGCTTTTAAATAAAAAATACTGGGGGCTTTTATTGTGAAAACTTTAGTTAGAAAGTTAGAAACACACTTGATACACAGTAATGGCGATGCAAATCCCTGCTGTGCTGGGCTGATGCATGGAGTTGAACTGGGTCGAATCAAGGCAGCATGTGTATGGAAAGGGGCAAAAGAGTCACAGAAGTTACCAATGGAAGCCTTCATTGCCTCGGCTGCGAAAATGAGTGTATTCACTCAAATGCCATATTTCCATCTCTGCCAAACTGAGCTGCCTGGAGCCAATAAATAACTGTGACTACTGTGGAGTCATTTGACCTAGGAATAAATGCTGATGATAGCCTTTCCCACTGAAGACAAAAGCTAGATGCTAGTGGGTGTTAGTTTCTTTTGTCCAGTGTAAAAGGTGCTTAATTTTCACTCTCATGTGCAGTGAAATGCTGATCTGTAGATGCTGACTGTCGCAGAGCAGAGTAGTGCTGCCACACTAGCCTGCTTAGTTATGTTCATGTTAGTGTTCTTTGAATGGAAACGGACCCATGGAAAACCTACACATGACATGCATAATAAATAAATAAACAAATAAATAAGAGACATGAACTAAAAAGGAGGCCTGAAGTCAGTCAAAATCAGTCCAAATGGTCCCAATAGACAATATTTAGACTGATCCAAACAGAGTGAGATCAGTAACATTGGCAGCTACGTGATGCACTGCCACTTACTGAGCAGCCACATTCAAAAAGAGCAGCAACACATGTCATTTTTCACACTTCACACTCTCCACCTCACAGTTCACTCTCTGCCATATTTGAGAGGGCCCTGGATTTTACTGGTCCTGATAACTCAGTGAACCTGCAGAGACACTGTAGTTTGTCTCTTCAAGAGGCTGACAACTGGGGCTGAACATTTTTGAAAAATTATCTAGTTGCGATTGCGGTTTGATTTCTGATATTGATATTGTACTGTAGGTAATGATCATTTCTATGTCATTATTCATGTTTTTATTGAAAAACATGTTAAAATAACTATGGTGTGAAATTTATTTATTTATTTCTTCTTCTTTGAAGATTTGATTTGAAGTATAGGACATTTCTGCATTCATTTGTATCCTTTAACAAATATTGCACTTCCTGTAATGTGGAAATTGCAGAAAGCCATATTGTGATTTCGCTAAAATTTCAGTTAATTGTGCAGCCCTATTGACAACCCTGTTTGTCTGTGTGTTTGTCTGTCCCTACCTCATGGGCTTACTTGATCAATAGCATTTCTCTTTCATTTACTGCGTCAGGACATTGTGGAGGGTTGGGCAATATGTTGAAATTTTCCAATCGGTTATTATCAGCCTATCCATCAGCAATTGGCGATATCTTTATCTTGGACAGCTGAATGTATGTAAACAGGCTCACACAAACACACACACACACACACTAATAGATACAAAAATACACCTATCCTGTAGTGTAGTTGATTCTCTCTGCTCTGTATGGAAAAATCTGGCAAAGTTAGTGTAAATCTTTGGAAGTGTCATATTTCACACATTATCTGTGTGTTTGCAGTGTGAGCCCATGTGCTCTGAGTGCTGTATGCTTGTGCTGTACACCAAGAAAACCTCAAGGTCCATTCCCTGAGTGAACAGGTCATTGCAACTCGAAGGGGGACTTTGGAGCCTTGGCATGGCCCCACGTTAAATGTTAATCCTAAACCATGTTAACTTTGTGAACCCTGGAAGAGCAGAGATTTGTGCAGAGCTCAGGGGAAAAGCTGCGGCACACAGCGCTCTGCTGCACTGATGAAGGAAAGCCTTCAGGATGATACAGAACGTGTGTGTTCTGCTGTGACATTTGGCTGATTTACAAAACACATAAGACTTTTGTGTGTGTGTGAGGTGGGCTGGGGATGTTTGTGTGAGGATTGATGGGTAAAGTGTAAAGTCAGTAGGTTTCTGTGTGTATACAGTGTGTTATGAATGAAGCAGCCACCACCACATGTTTTGTGTGTCGTGAGGGATTTGCTGTGATTTGTGATATATAATATTGATGTTGTTTGTAAGATGAAACTAGGTTGTCTGTGATATTTAATGTTAGGGTTGGGTTCAGATGACTGGTTTCATTTTTGATCTGGTTGTAAAGATTCAAAATATTCATTGTTAATTTTTTTGTGTAACTGATCTGCTATCAAATCAAAGAGCAATGTACTAAACTTTGTCATTTATTTATTTATGGATTATTTGATAGGCTTAGACAAGTCTGCTTGAATATATCACAAATACAGTATATTGGCATTTACATGGTGTTTAATTGTCAGTATCTCTCAGCTCTATGTGTTTAGTGTGTTAGGAAGAATTTGGTTTAAGTCCAGGATTAATGAGTAGAATTAGTCCATTATGTGATATTTGCTGCAGTCGTAGTATTTCTGTAATTGGGTTAAGCCATGAAATTCAGGATAATTTAGCATGACATTGTATCAGTTTGAGTGTTGCCAAAACTGTTTACTGCAGAGAAACACTGTTGAATTATTCTAATTCTCAAGTAGGTCTATGTAAGAAGACAGTATGGGCAGAAAAACATACAGATGTTTAAGGGTCTGATTTAGAGGTTTAGAGCCTCTCACAGTGTATTACACCTGTCTGCTATATAACACATACATACAGCATGTTGATCGATCGATCAAAATTAGCTTTCAGTTTCAATAATTAAAGTCGGAATCAGCAATTCTGCCTTTTTTTTCCGCCACTGCTGCCTACTTGCAGTGTCTGAGACATACCTGAAGAAAAAATAATGTTACTGATAGACATGGTAACAGAAATTTAGTTGTGGATACCAGTATCTGTGCCATTAAACAGTTCTCAATGCCCAATTTAAAACCATGGCAAAAAAACAAACAAAAAAACAATTTGCTAAGTTGGAACTCTTTGCTCCTTTTATCTGAAAAGTTTGATGGCACCATTTGCATATTGGTTTTTGCCAGTTTATGACTAATCGCTAATGAGTGCTCCAGAAGAAGACTCTGGAAGAATTGCATCCCTGTTACCTACGTTACTGTAGGAAAATGAGTACTGTCACATTTTCATAACATTTCTTGTGACGTCCGTAGTTACTGAATACATGTGTCAAACACATTATATCAGATGTAAACTTAACAAATTAAAAATTCAGAATTTACAATTGACCTAACCTGCATCTGGACTGTGGGAGGAAAC
>JAJHUR010094020.1:6321-20153 GCA_027495735.1 Lutjanus campechanus | reverse complement strand
TGTTTTTATTGCTGCTGCCACAGGGCCAACATGATTTAACACAGAGGTCAAAGAATAAACTGAGTGGAATATCTGACTAAAAAAAACCCCACCAGTACAGATGAGTCCTTATTAGAGAAAAACTAAATTTAGCAGACTCGCCGACTGATCAATGAGCGTACTAAATTCACCTTCACTGAACTTTCCCTGGATCAAAAGTAGAAGCCGCGTTTAATTTTCTAATGATAAGGGCATTTCTTCCAAACATGGATAAATAGGATCAATGTGACCCCCATCTCCTGTCAAATATCCTCTGACCGTCTGACAGAGATTCACTTACTAGCTGAAGTGCTTCATTTGAAGAGGAATTTAATAAAGCTGTGGTCCAGATACAGTAAGTGAACTCTAGCTTACCTCAGCGGGATGCGACTGTACAAAGACTCCCTCTGCATCCCTGAAGCGTCTCTCCAGCTGAGCCGTATATGGACGTGAAGGATGTCTCTCTGGCATGACCCGGATGATCTGAAAGTCAACAAACAACAAGCTAAATTAGCTTCTCCATTCAGACCTTCGACGAACCTAAATGTGTCAAATGTGTGTCATTGTTACTCATTTACAACAGTAATGAAAGTGCCTGAAAAAGAAGGGTTTCTCAGGACCCTATGAGCAGAGAACAGAGAAAAATTATTTATTTGAGTTTTGCACCTGATCCATGTATATCTTCAATGTACAAATCTATATACAGTATAAACCAGAGTGAAGGAAGTCGTCAAAAAAGGTTGTGAATCTACACTCAATTGCTCAGCCTCAACAACCGTATGTGTGCCTCTGAATTTGAATTGCAAGAATTAAATTTATACTAAAATTGAATTGTGAGAGCTGGATGCAAATTTCAAGAATTGAATTTGAATTGTAACAACTGAATTTGATATCCGGGAACCAAAATTGAATTGCAAGAACTAAATTTGACTGAATCTGAAGTGTGAGAACTGAATGTTGATAACTAAATTTGAATTGCAATAACTAAATGACATTGTGAGAGTGGAATCTGAATTGCCAGAACTGAATCTGAATTGCAAGAACTGGGTTAAATTGTGAGTTTCAACTTTATTGGAATTCCAAACACTACAAGAAATAGTATAATAGTAGTATAATTCTAAATCTTATTATTCAAATTTGTTTTTTCGATGCAATTATTCATGTTAAACAAGGCAAATTCAAATTATATCATTAAAACTCACCTTCTTAAAGTAATTATTCAAGTTAAGCAAGTCAAATATAAGTGACTAAAATTCAGTTTCTAGTGACACATTTCTGCCCATAACAGTCAAGTAGTCTTTTACCTATAAATCAAAAAACTGAACTGTTGGAGAAAGACAGAGAAGGCACTCCAGCTCGAGCCCCCCACCAGCCTTGTAGAAGCAGCCTACCAGGCAGGATTTCAAGAGGGAAGTGGAAATATCCAACATCCAATCTCCAGCCCACATTCACATTCACGGCATGTCCCACTAATTCAACCTGTCAGACTCAACATTAGCTCCTACCTGAAGGCAAAATGTGGGTGCAGGTGTGGGTGAGGTGGCACTACTTTAAGCTCACAGTATGTGCCTTTTGCCTTACTGAGTCAATGACTGACGTGTGATTTTGAAATCACCATCTTTAATGATTTACAGTATTAAAAAAAGTTTAGTCTCATGACTCACCTAAAAAAAAAACCATGTCAAAAGTGAGTTACTGAAGCAATAATATTTTGAACTTTCTTACGTTCTGTTTCTCCTGATCTCTCAGCCATAAAAGAAAGGGGTTGATTCAGGGACATATTTCCACTGGCTGAGCAACAATGAAAACATTTGAGACGCTGAATATATTGAATGAAAGAGGTGCGGTCACGCTAAGCTTTGATGTACTAACAGAGTTACTGCAGACATTTTCCCACAGACAACTGTGGGCTCTGTGGCATTTCTTGAATTGGTGGGCCACTTATCCAAGTCTGTTTAACTAAATCTCATTCACTGCTTAAAGTGCTCTGAGGAGTTTTTAATCCAGAAAAGTCTAAATTTGACTAAATCAAAACAGGCTTACAACTTGATTAGGACTTGTGGCTTCACTTTGATTTGAGCGTTTTGATTTAAAAGTAGATGAAAAAGTCTGTTATTTACAAAGTGTGCCACCAATCAATTAATTTCCCTTCATTTCCTGAATCAATTAACGTTAACACTATTCATTCTCAGCAAGTTGACACTTGACTCCCCAGATCCACTTAGTTTGAACCAACAGCATCCAGTCAAAGTGTAAGAGAGACTTGCTGAGCTTACTGAGCTCCACTTTTAAAAGTATGATACCAAAGATCATTTTGTTTGCATGGTGGCCAATACAAAAACCAAATTGCAGTGTGCAAAACGCGTGGACTGACAACTTCCAACTTCGTTCAACATTCGAAATCGAGGCTCTGCTGTTATATATAAATTTCTCTCGCCTTTTGTCACATGAAGGGCTCGTACGAACATTCTGCATCAGATTCAACAAACACTCGTAACTCCAGATAGCTGTGTAAATGATCCACCTGTGTGTATGTGAGTGCACGTGCACGAGACTGCAAATTAGCATAAATAACTGCCAAATAATACCATATATGGCTACACTTCCTGACCCATATGTCAGGAAGTGTTCATTCATGAAAGTGGTGTCAAAGACAGCGTTAACGGTGGAATTAAGGGACCGGATAAAGCAGAGAAACGGGAGAAGCGAGTGCTGTTAATGACGTGTTGCCTGACGGTTGGACTGTCACTGAAATAAAGAAGGAATGTCTCGATATGAAAATGACTTCAGATAAAAAAGAAATGACTCGCCACAGCAAGGCGACCAATGACTGCAGCAGGAGGAGGAGGTCACGGGGAAATTTACATCACAGACACAGAGGACAGAATAAGTGAGCGTGTTGACAGAGACTTAACACCTGGCAGTTGGTAAAAATACATCTTTAAGCTTTATGTGTAAATTTACAATTATTGTAAAATGAGAAATGCAGTCAAACAGGATCACAGGATTGTCAAACTCAAAATGTCCTCAAACTAATGAAATACACAGTAAGTTTGTGTAACAGCAGACTGACTGCACGTGACTCTACAACAGGTCTGGACCTTGTAAACTGTGTTCTTATCTGAAAGAAAATTCAAAATACGAAAAAACTGGTGAATGCGACAAGTTCTCTTAAATCACTCGTACAAGCAACTTAAGAACAAATCTTTTCATATGAATGGTTCTTGCATGAGGCCCAATGACTTTGTCCCACCTCTGACATGTTGTACTATAATCAAGCCCAACTTCAGTGGAACAACTACAAACCTCGTCCTATCTGAACAGCTTCTGATTTGTGCCACACAGGGAGCGGCTGCACGACGATCCCTCTCCACTTGTTACCATTTCATGATTTTCAAATAGTTTAAATGACCTTTTTATAGTGGTTGTAAAAAAAGAAAGAGACAGATCTGCCAATGGCAGCACATGATTTGTGTTACAGACCACAATGAGACAAACAATTGGCCTCATTCACCAATATCCTCCGAAGTTTTTTCTTGAATTTGAATTTGTTGTTAAGAAAGGTCTTTAGAAAAGTCTAGGTCAGATTCATGAAGGTGCTCTTAAACTGGACTGTTTGTATCTGTGTTCGTGTGTGTGCGCACACCGTCTGAACTGGCTGTGTGTGGTGTGACAGTGTGCACGCGCAAGTGAACGCCTGCTGGGGCTCTAAAGGTTCTGCAGCTCTGTTTTACTGTGAAACTCCAGCAGTGTTTTGTGGACTAAACCCAACCCTCACACAGCATGAGGAGGAGTAGATAATGACATTTTCTCTTAAGAACAGATAATGAATGAGGCTCATTGTCTGGTGAAGAAGCTCTTTTTTTCCCCAATCCATTTATGATTTTAAAACTGAATGACTGATGACTGCTGTGATTAGTTGACATTATCCACAGATGATGTTGTGTTCTTTTAGTATGTCAAATTGCAGCCAAATTGGTAGTAATTAGTTACTTACAGTTGCATTTCCTATCGTGAAAACTGTTGAAATTGTAGACTAATAAAATAAGTGAACACAACTGACAAAAAAATTATAGAACTAAGTTTGTTAGTTTTAACAAATTACACAAAATGTTTACACAAGAGAAATACAATCGTTTTTAGTCAAAATCTGACAAATTGCATCCTTATGCAGAATATATTCCCACCTTTTTTAACACGCCTTGGTTGACCTGGAACCACAACCTCTGAAGAACCAGCTCATCCAACCCCTCCACCTGTAACCTCTGATGGGTTGAGAGAGAAGAGAAGAGAAGTATCATTAGCAGGTTTATCAGATTACATGAATCTGTGATATGAAGAAGAATCATAAAGTCTGGTGACACTTCAATGTCCAAGTCCCATAATTTCATGCTAAATACCAAGTGATGTATGTGACATTTCTAAGAAATTATCCACAAATTACCTCCATATTACCCCCATATTTCATGGTTAATTATGTGATAATTAGCAAGTACCGTTGTCGTGTAGTTGGCTATAATTACCAAGTAACATATTTTAAATTTCTTAGAAATTACCCACAAATTTCATGGTTACGAAGCCTCACATTTGAAATTTCTCTGAATTTAACTGCACATTACCCCCAGATTCCATGGTGAAAATGTGGTAATTAGCAAGCATCATGACTGAAATTTCTTAGAGATTAATCCTATTTATTAAGAGGAGCTGAAATTCAGAGAAATGTTGCTTTGTAATGACCACAAATTACATGAAATGGTACTGCTAACTGTGTCATACTTAACCATAAAATTTGTGGGTAATTTGTGGGACATTTCTAAGAGATTTCAAACATATTACTTGGTAATTACCATCCACTACATGAAAATAATACTTGCTGATTATCACATAATTAGCCATGAAATTTGGGTGTAATGTGGAGGTAATTTGTGGGTAATTTCTAAGAAATTTCAAATATATTACTCGGTAATTACCACCTGTTTACTATGAAATAATGGGACCTGGAAATTGAAGCATTACTGATCAGGTAAAGTATGGTTATGCAGGTTCAGGTGTAGTTGGAGTTGTCATGAGACCTTTGAACGGTGGCATAAAGTCACAGACTTGATGTCTGGCCAAGTGAGACTTGTAAGGCACATGGCCTGCATCATGTGAGGAAACTCCTCCACCGTTACAAGTCCTCTGACAGGAAAAGGAAAGGAGTCAATAAACCAGGAGAGGCAGCATGACTTTTACCATTCTGCTGATGTTTGACAGTTTAAAGACTTCGCTATGATGAACCCTGATGGTGTAGTTGATGGGGAAGTTGTGCTTCTGTAACGCAGAGGAAGAGAGAAAGAAAAACAATGAGCATGTGCGTTTCATAAATCAGCGAGCTGTAACAATTTTTATGTGGAATTTGTTTTGACATTTATATCAAAACCGGTACATTTAAACAACTTCTTTCAAAATCACACACAAAATCAAACCGTTCTACTGTATAACACACAAGGCAGCCATAAAAATGTCAAGTTCGGTTATTGATAAAGTCCCCAGCTCGGCCAATCATTAAAGTGGAAACAGACAACTTTTCACCTCTCCCCCCCAGCGACTCCGAGTTGGAGACTTTTATTATTTGTGCTGCTGACGCAAAAACACCTACTAGGCTTGTTTGGTATCTGTTTTTTCATACCTTCATACCTTCCTGACATTCCACTGTGGTATATGGTATATGGTGGTATTTGTGTGAAAAAACAAATGATTAAAAGCTGGTGATAGAAGTCACTGTAGCATATATGACATTGTCTAGCTTACAGTACTTTGTGCCTAATATGCATTAGCCTTTTAAGACAAGTTTCACTGGGTCTAAAAACGTATGGCCCATAGATTAAAGAATACATGTGAAATAAGCAGCCTTATTCCATAGATTCTTGCTAAAGGTTCCAACTGCGCTTGTTGCCACAGGTACCAACACATTTGACTGAACAAAGATGATTTACAGATCTATCATGTGGCTAATAAACTGCTTTTATAGTTGGAATAAATCATGTCAAAAATAAAGTTACATGTGGCAATATTTTCATGATTCCATATCAAGTTATATTTAATAATAATAAATAATCATAATTAGCAAGGAGATCAAGGCTATAGAGTAGAAATAACAAGCTGATTACTTCTTTTCTACCTCCAAATAATTCTTCTGTTGGCTAAATTCCCTGTTTTTATTTTCTGTCAATGAAAAAATTCCAGATAACTTTATTCATGATGACGTATTGAATATGATAACTTTGGAATTTCTAAATAACCTGATATACCGTAACACCTTGATAGCGTTCATGCCTAACACCGACACAAAACACTGATTGTGTTCCGTTTCCTTGGAGTCTAGATCTGTAGAGATATGATCAACACCACTGTGAAAATAAGACAGAAGAAAGAAACATAGTGGCCTGCTAGCTCAGTTGGCAGAGCTTGTATGTGTATGTCATGTACTAAGACTGTGAGTTCTCTGCAGGGGCCGTGGGTTTGACTCCCACCTGTTGTCCTTTAAAAGCCAACCGGCATTAACACAAACACACACCTTCACACACATACTTGACCTCTATAGCAAATTTCAGCCTCCTAGGGTGAAAACGGTGGCCGTCAGAGGCTGGAGAATTTCAGTGGACCAACCAAAATACTGACTGACTTATAGAGCGAAAGAAAGAAACACGTTTACTGAAGAGGCACATTGAAAGCTTTTGTCATGATGTGTGTGTTACATAGTAATAACATAGCTTAGTAATGTACTGCTTCGCACAAACACAAGTTACTACAGCAGAGTCTGGCATCGGGGTGGAGAGGGGAGTTACATTAGAAGTAGAGCTGCACAATTAATCGCAATAATATTGAAATTTTAAGATGGCCAAGTGCAATATCCAAACTGCAGAACCAGAACCAGTTTTTTAAAATGACGTTCCGTGGTGATGTAGACATGCCCGCGCCTAGAAATCCTGTGCTCCAGATAAAAGAAAACATGTTTGTTTTGTAGGGCATTCTGTAAAAATGAAAAATGTGATGCAAAAATGATCATTCACATTAATCATATCACAATCGTGATTTCAGCCAAAATAATCACAACGTGACCTTTTTACCATGTCGTGCAGCCCTAACAAGAAGCCTATAGCTTCTACTATATGTAATATAACATATGTTTTGTTCATGTAATCATTTTCACCAGGTTAATGCTGCTGTCATTTTAGCCCGCTTCTGTAATATTGCTGCTGAAACGTTGAAACATTGGAAACATTGCTGGTGGGGACATGCAGCCCGTGACACAGCCGTGCCATGCCCAGTGGAATCAACCAGTTAGATTCCATTATCTTGTTCAGACATGTGGATTAAACTAATTTATTCAGTTAGTTTAATCCCCACATTTGTCAGGTCAGATAGCACCCATCAAAAATGCTGTAATGACTGAAGGGCATCATTTAGATAGCTGCATGGGTTCTGATTTTGTCCAATTGTCCAATATCTCAGAAAACTCTGATGCTGCTATTTCAGGGTCACTAGAAACCAACAAAATGTTATCAGTATAGAAGAAAACTTAATGTTCTTGTTATTATCTCAAAAGGCAAGTGCTAAAGGTTTGACAAAAAGAGCAAAAACTTGAGATGAGGAAGGCGAGCTGTGCCTTGTGCCATGACTCAGTTTGACAGAGGGTGACATGTTGCCATTGGTAAGAACAGTCGCCACATCATTACTGAGAATTTTGAGAGGATTTCGATTTTTACTCTTCAATTATGCTGGAAAATATATTTTAAAAAACTTGATCAAACTCTTGGCTATTACGGCTTGTCAACGGTGAACATCCTGGTGATAAATGTTTAAAAAAATATTTTAAAAAATAATAATTTAAAGACAAAAACCAAAACATTTCATAAATAAATGAATGAATGAATGAATGAAGGCTTTATTTCAAACATGTGAGAGTAAATCACATATATTCCATATTTATACATCCTCAAAGAATAATTATTTGGTTTTAATAATTTTTAAAGGTTTGTTTCATTTGGTAGGACATAATTTGCTTCATTTCTCAAGAATGGGTTAGCTTTAGCCACATAAATAATCACACATAAATGATGGGCCAGAGTCAAAGTGTGGATAAAGATTCTAAAGATTCTCCCCAGAATACAGTGAGAATCATACACAGATGATGATATCTAGAATGCATGTATTTGGGGGTGAAATTTTCTTTTAGATGGCCTGCATGTTTAGAAGTTAATCTTTGAGGGCCAGGATTGCACTGCACATTCACTACCACTGCGCTGGCCCCTCCACCTGGTCCAGACATTAGGACACACATGCTCCCACGTTCACTGAGACACACTTGCAAACATGCCATCATTCTCTCACCATGTACCGTCGCCTGTGGTTGAGGCTGTCGTTGAGCGTCTGAAAGGGTTTGCACATGTCGGGGGTCGGGGCCATCCGTACAGGCGCTAGCAGAAACAGGCCTACAGAAACAGGAGAGCAGAGCGTTAGATTAACGGCACAGTCGTTTTTCACAGAGTGTCTAATGTTGGACATGTAACAGAACTCAAACTAAAAGTCTACATTCAGGTGCGGCCTTTTTTACAGTTTGGCTACTGTACATAGAGAGACTACGTGACTTGTTGGGCCAAACTCTTAATATATGGTCTGACTCAGTAAGTCAGAACTCTGCATGTGTGAGCAATATGTGTGTGTAATGATTAGTGTTAGCAGTTCATCTGTTTGATGTACGATCACTCTGAGTTCAAGTAGAGCCACTATGACATATAGTCTGACCTGACAGAGGTCGTCCACCATGGATCAAAAAGTTGTCAGTACAGATATTTCACAACAGATGAGTATGCTACATATTTTCATCACCTTTTAAAGGTTTCAAACCAAACAAAAAAAAAAAAGAGCCTACTGTTAGGCATAACAAAAGTTTCATGCATCTCAGCCTCACCATTCTCAACACAGCTGGTGAAATTACTTGATGAACAACCTCATCAAATTATGAAATAAAAAGTGCTAAATTGTAAAAGACAAAGGGCGGGATTTACTAAAGGTTTACGTGTATAAAAACGTGTGCAAACTCATTGCGCACGCAAAAAAAAGTACAAACTGATTTACTAACAGTGCGCACTAAGGGTTGCGTCTTGCAAAGGTGCAAAATAGCACGTCTGCATCCAGTTATTACGTCTGCTGCAATGAATATGCAATATGGGGCGTTCACACGCAATTGTGCGTGTGTTGGGAGGAGAAAATGTAAATATATTAATTTAGCACACGCAAAGTGATTTATCAAACCTGAAAGCAAGTTTGCTCATAGAAACTGTCTATATTTAACACGTGTCAAAGGGAGGTGCAGACGGTTTGTATGTGTAATTGCGCACACATTTCTGCGGTTATTGTTGCAAGGAGACATCAAAACGATGAAAGGAGACACAGAGAACGCATTTTTCACCCTCGTTTGAACATTTATGGAATGAATGAGGAAACAATCATTAAAACATATCGTCTATCCAGCACTGCCATTTTGGAGCTGTTGGAGGAACTCAGAGTTGATTTGGAGCCAGTCATGAGAAGGAGTCACGCAATACCTGTAATGACAAAACACATTTGTCTCCCAATCCCGTTTTTCAGATGTTCTGTCTGAAGTCCTAAATGTCACGTTGCGCCGGATGGCCAAGTTTATTAGGTTTCCGCGCACTCGGCACTCATTGAATGAGACCAAACAAGGCTTTTTTGCAGTAGCTGGATTTCCCAGAGTTATAGGAGCGATTGACTGCACCCATGTGCAGCTTGTGCCCCCGGCAGACACTGAGCATTTGTACTGTACAGAAATCGCAAACACGCGCATTCATTCATTCATTGAATGTGCAGTGCGTTTGTGATGCCAAAGGCATCATTACCAAAATATCCCGGGTCAGTATATGATTCTTTTATTCTGAGAAACAGTTTTCCAAGTTGCGAGATGGCGAGTTTGGAGATGGCTGGCTTGTAAGTGAGTCGATTGGTAAAATCCTTAGTAAAATAATTTATTACATTAAAAACAAGAGCATGTTTCATATTGATTCATATGTTTTGTAAGGTGACAGTGCACCTGTTCCTCAATGCTGGTCAGAGGCATCTCATCCACTGTGCCCCCACCTGTTTTATTTGCAGACGTTTTATTATACTACGCCAATTTTTCTTTTGTTTGTCTTCTGATATCTTGATATCTTCTTTTCACTTCATCCACTGTTTGTATTGTTTTACCAACAGCATTTACTTTTTCACAAATTTCTTCCCATATAGCGTTCCTTTGTGTGACAGTCAGATTTCTTTGCTGTAGCTCATTTAAGTGTTTATTGGCTTCGTCTACCAACACCTTTAATTCCATAGGGTCAAATTTCACATTGGCTTTCTTCTCTCAAAACTCGCCATGCTGCAAGACGCAGCATGAAAGACGCAAAACCCTCATTTAAATAGGGCGTCTCCAACACGTTTGCACCCGCTGCCATTTACACAGTCACTCTCAGTAAATCACCCGCAAACAGTGGTCCCGCCCCACGCGCAAAATTCTAGACTGCACAAGCAAATTAGTACACGCAAATTGGGATCTTAGTAAATCCGGCCCAAAAAGTCCAAAGCCAGGAGGGGTGGGCAATTATTTTTCATGGGGGGCCACATGAGAAATTGATCAGGCTGCCGTGGGCCAGACACAAATGATGTAAGGTCCTAATAATGGCCAAATCTCTAATAATGGAATGGTCAGGGGTTCTATATGTAGGTATTAGTGTGTTCTATGGGGCACTTCTACTGTTGGTCAACCTTTCTGAATTGCCATTTTGAATTGTGGACTAATATTTTGTTTGCAGTGTCCAAAATTTGATGTTTTACAGTGAACCATGCAGGCTGCATACAGGTTGCAATGATAGTAGTAACAAAAGTAGAAGAACAACATGGATGTATTGTACAGCACTGAGTAAATAAAGTTAGACTTAAATATGAAAGATACAGTTCATAATTCATTATCATTACCAACGAACACAAAACTGACCCCTTTCAAAATAAAGGTTTGATAACAGTTTAATGGTAAGCCAAATGCTATTGACTGTCTTGGCTAGATTTTTAATTTTTGGTATTTCGATGATGGCCTTGCGAGCCACGTGAAACCTTTCAGTAGGCTGCATCCAGCACCCATCTCTACACCGTCCAGCTCTACTTTTGCTAGTTATATGGTGCACAATCTGGGCACAAATTAAGGTACAAAGGGGTTGTATTTAGTCTCCGTTTTTAGTTTTGCTACTTAAATATCCCATGATATTTGCTTTTGAGATATTACTTCTGACAGACAACTGCCTCTCTAATCATTTAAGTTAGTCCTTAAAGAAAACACACAGACATCAACATAAGACACAATAAAGAAATCACCTGGAAAGCTCGCACTGCCTGACATTATTAAAAAGTTGTTTTTTAATGATAAGAATGGCTGCTTTCAGTCCTTTTAAATGTTTCCATGCACGCAGTAATGTCACATAATGAGGTTATGCTGCTGCGCCTTGTGTGTAAATGCACACAGCATCTCTCTTAATGAGCAGATGCTTCATCTTATTTCACCAACCTGCAACCATCCACTATTAAGCAGAATTTTAATTTTAATGACTCATGACTGAGACCAGGTTTTGCTGGTCAGTGGCACAATTTATTTCGACTGCCTCAAGATACCACATCTCACTGTAAGACCAACATGCCCATAGGTGCACAAATACTGCAGGTGGAAGAACCTTTGCTACCTTTGCTACACTGTGGGTGCTGGGTGTGAAAATAACAACCGTGTTGGTCGGAAACTAGCAAACTGCGCTGGGCTATGTGCCGCTTTGCACCGGATGTAAGATAGAGCCCTATGAGTCCACAGCCATGCCAGCAGATCTGTGAGGTTGCACTCAGGCAAACTGGCACTTTAAGCTAAATCTTAAAAATAGCATGTCATTATCTTGCACAACTTCTTACTTTATCATGTTAACATGGAAACAATACAACTTTTGGTCATAAACCAAAAAGTAGTCTCCTAAATTCCACCCTTATGTCCCACTATTCAACAATCACTCTATTACAATATGCGGTAAACCTATTGCCTTCTCCAGCTGGTCAGGAAAGGGCATCCATATTTTGTCAGATATCATACATGAGAATAGACTACGAACATTTCAGGAACTGAAACAAATGTTCAATCTTCCAGGCATCACTTTCTTTTTTTTATTTACAGCTGAGATCTGCTCTCAATGCTTATGGGGTTCCCTGGGGCACAAAAATGGACACTCCTTCCCTATACAAACTGTATACTTCAGGCTCTCACCGCAAGCTTGTATCCAAATTGTATGGCTCACTTAGACAGTCTCTCACACAGCAACTATCAATATGCAATACCTGGGCAAATGACTTAAAACAAACTAGCATCAACTGGTCTAGGGTATGGTCTAACATCCAACTCTCCTCCAGGAACCCAGACCATCAAATGATCCATTACAATTACGTTTTGAGGACCCATCTCACTCCGCAAAAGCTGGCCAAGTTTTCTCCCAACCACTCACCCAACTGTACATATTGCTCTCAGGGAACCCCAGGCACATATCTTCATATAATGTGGGACTGTACTGAAGTCAACGCCTTCTGGCGATCAGTGTTATCGCTGTTGTCTACCACTATCGGCAAAACTCTCCCCTTCACACCAACGCTGACTTTGTTAAATGATGATTCTGAATGTCATCTTTCAGTTCCTAACCACCGCATTCTCCTAGCTGGCATCACTGCAGCAAAAAAATTGATAGCAATCAGATGGAAATAACCCCATATACTCAACATCCCACAATGGCTTACATCGTTTGTGGATATTCTATACTTGGAGATTTCAGTCGCAAAAATACATGGTGCCAAACAGGTGAATGTAGCAGTACTGGAACAAGCAAGAGAGCAATTCAAAGCATTATTGGTTTCATAACTAAGACAACATACATAGAATATCATGGATAATGGAGGAGCCTTGCTCTTATGTACAAGATTGCTCTAATCTCTGCCCTCAAAGCTTTCCCCCCTCTCCTTTTCTGTTTGTTTGTTTTTCTGTTTGTTGTTATTTTTTTTTTTTTGTTTTTTTGTTTGTTTCTCTTTCTTTCCTTTCTTTTTTTTGGTATTTTATGTCCTTGTCCTGTCTTGTATCACTGTTGACTGTGGTGCTATTGTTTGTACATGGTATATGCAATACCTACTGTAATGATCTGTATGGACTGTTTGGTAATTTCTAAATCAAATTAAATGAAATAAATTTAAAAAAAAAGTTGATCACAAAAAAAAATAAACCAAAAAGTAGGATGAATTAAAATTGTCCTGATGACGGCATTAAAGTGATACTCCACTTTGTGAGAATAAGCCACTCAGTATGTACTCACCTCTATGCCAAAACAAACACAAAATGTCTCCATCCTGCTTGTGTGGTGTAATCCAAGTGTCCGCGAGCCGTGACATTAAAAATTAACCGCAAAAGACGCCATTTATGCCATGTTTTTAGCCGAAATGTCAACTGTAGCATGTAGCCGGTAGGATGTAAACATGGCGTCGATCTCGCGAGACTTCGTATATATCTCAATGGACGCACGTATGGAAGTCTTGCGAGATCGACGCCAGGATGGAGACATTTTGTGTTTATTTTGTGTGCTTTTTTTAACGTTTTATCCGTGGTCACCGTTCACTGCCATTGTACTGGATGAGGCTGCTACTCTGTTTCTCCTAAAACTCCAGGATCGTTTTGTGAACTGAAGACCTTCACCCATCATCACATCAGCATC
>JAJHUR010094019.1:0-25228 GCA_027495735.1 Lutjanus campechanus | reverse complement strand
TATTTCAGTGTTTGCTGGACTGTGAGTATGGGCCAGTTCTTGGTTCCATATGAGAAGCTTTCTAAAATGTTTAAATGATCTCAGGCTCAGGTCAAAGAAACTATTGAATCGATTTGCCTGCTGAGCTGAAAATGTTGAGAAAACTGCAGTCTGATCTAGACCTCTTAGTGCCCTGGACCAATTTCTCACTGATTAATGTTCTCATGGAGTTATGTAGATGAACTGAAAAGTTTCAAGGTGTTCTTCCTTTCATTCCCAAAAAGCGTCTCCTTCTCTCTGCTCAGTTTCTCTGTCTTGTAATCCTTTTTGACCTCTGCCCCCATACAGGCTGTTGAATCTGCCCTCCCTCCTCCCAACAACACACCCATCCTCCACTCCCTCATCCAAAAAAAAAGAAAAAAAGAAAACCAAAAACAACTTCATCTTCAGTACTTCCAGCTCAGAAAGTTTTGTGGGAACCTGGAGGTTTGGGAGGTGGGGACGGGGCACAGAGGCCACCATTCTGACGTCTTGCTAATACTGCCTGATAAATCACTCGCCAAGATTCCTGCACACACTCACAAACCATACTGCGTCCACCACGACTTGTTGATTCATTTATTATCAGTCAGTCTTTGAGTTACTGAACTGCAGCTGCTTTGGGTTATTAAGCAGCGCTACCCCAACTAGCTGCCAGTTCAAGAATTCATTTTCTTCATTACAGACACTGTACAGCATACAGTACAATTATAGCTAAATGATCATCAATAGGCCAAATGGGCTTTTAATGGCTCTAAGTTGAACTGCTTCATGAAGAATAGCATGAAAGGGGTATACTGTATTAGCAATTAGACAAAATGGAAAATTTCAGGTATGTGTGAGGAGTTGACTTAAACAGAGGGTTCAGCTTTGGCTTTCTGTGAGTACTTTAAGACACAGTGATTGTGCTGTCTTTTCTGGTGTATGTCCGACACAGTATCCTGTCAGTTTGTGAAATAGTCACAAAATTGAATCTATTAGATTTGTGTACAAGCAGGTTTTAATATTAACCATGGTTCAATGGCCCGTCGCCACAAAAACTTAGTCTGTGGCCTCTGTGACCTTTTAGTTCAACATTCTACGAACAGTAGCCTACTTGTTGGTGGCTTGCTACAGTATATCAGGGCTACTAAAGTGGTAAAACGATTTACAGAAGAACGAGAAATGTGAAAGGCAGACTATGAAGTGACGAAATGAGGACTGAATGGAAGTGGGAGTTAAAGTGGCTTGAATATGTCAGTTTCCTCAACTACTTCCACTTGTTTTTACTTGAGTTCCCATTTGGGCCACCAAAAATATGCTTTGGCCACCAGAGTTTGGGCTTGGTGGCCTGTGGAGCCGGGGCTTGAAGGTATTAGCAACTATCCCTGGCAGGGACATGAACTTTCTACTACTACTTGGATAGATTTAGAAAAAGGTTGTGGTTTGGGTTGAAATATCTCTTTCCTTTAAACGTTGACAATTTGTCTCATGTGAACCGAACCCCGGTGTCCTGAGTGAAAGTCCAGTGTTTGACCCATCCATCTGTCCGTCCCATCCCCCCCACATCGCAGACTTTCTGACTCTTTTTTTCATAATACACGTTTCCTTATTACTTTAAAAGTCTCAAGAAAATGATTGACAATTCATGCCCATGTACACAAATCTATAAATTGCATTTCTTGACTTTTTCACAAACTGCAGTGATACTTAGCTAGTGTGTCAGTTGGACAAAGTCAAACAAACATCACTCCTCCACATGTGTGGTTTCCACTATTCCTCACATGATGTGCCAGGAGACACCCCCTCATATTCCTCTGAAACGCTCTCAGTTCTTTATAACTCTTTAGGGTAATGTCTCATAGAAATTCCTCCAATTTGCGTAATGGATTGTTTTTTATCACCAGATTGCTTCTTTGCTATGAAGAAATGAGTCCCACTGTGGTTAGTTAGACCGGTGGTTCCCAACCTTTTTTATTCATGATCTCTTAATATGAAGCCACGTCTTCTTATGAACCCTCATCAGATGCTACAGGGATTCTCAAACTGTGTCATTTGGATCATTTTAGATGATCATTTTAGGTCAGAAGAGGTCTAACTATGCAGTATTTCATAACAAGCAAAGATTAGGGGAATATCCACAAAATATTTTTTTTGGTTTGGCAACATTTGTTTTCTTATTATTGTTATTCATTATCCTGGTAATCATCTGCCCACCTCCAGGCTGGGAACCACTGAGTTAGGGAATATTTTCCACCACATCCAATAGAACCTATTAACAATATTTGAACGTATTTGAAAAGATGACAGCACAGATGGTGCAGCCATGTTGCTAAATCTGCTAAGCATGTACAAGACAACATGATATCTTTGGATGAGCGTCTGACTGTTGTTAGCTGGAGGTTGTTGGCGAGGGGTTAAGTTGGACGTTCACTCAGTCAGTTGTTTGGAGAGCTGTTTCTAGTTCGGCAGCCTTGCATACAGCCTCTGCTGCAGGGCGAGTGAGAACAGTGAGGGGGTATTTCAAAGGGGGGGGGGTGGGGGTGGGGGGGTGCAGTTGACTAATTGTTGTAATGTGGTCTAACGGTGCACGACCCTTGCTCGCTCCATCTCTGTCATCCCGCGTCAACTTGCCTTAGAGTGCTTCTCTCCTCAGTCATCTGGAATGCACACTTCATCATGCACGCATGCACAAATGGGCACTGCAGAAGGACTGATCCACACACACACACACACACACACATACACACACACACACACACACACGTACCCACACCTCTTCAACCTCCTGGGGGAGTTAACCCCAAATCATTAGGTTTACCCACTCCTGCTCAGTGTTTGCTTTTCCTACATTTATGTCATCAGGCGAGATTTCCCCTCAGAGTTCCCTGCAGTCTTCCACCGTAAAGAGCTGCTATTGACTTCGGCTCTGCTGAGCTGTAATGGGGGATTGCATGCTGTGAAGTAATGGCATCCTCTGTGTGTCCTGTGGTCCTGTATGGCTCACTAAAAAGAAATGGTGAGAACTTTTGTAACGGTTAAGGTTGCTGATTCTCTCGCAGGCACCCACAGTAAAAAAATAGATGGGTTTTACGCTCTAGGTTTGCAATGTGCTGCTCTTGCAGTTTTGTATTATCATGAATATTTGACAATATATTGGGCTGTAGCAACAGGGATATATTTTATTATATACAGTACTGTTTGCCCATTACTGTGTGTCCTCTGAGGTATTGTTTTAATTGGCTTTTGGCTCAAAGCTTTTTGTTCATCTGGTATTGTTCAAACCTCAGTATGTGACCACTGTTAAGAAAGCCAAAAGGTGTGCGGTTGGTATTTCATAGTAAGTATCTGCGTTCTTTATCTGCATCAGTCTGCCTTTAATTAGTCACGTCAATCAGCGGGTCACAGTGATGACTTTCTGTGTGTAAACATCACAGATTTATGAGAATACAAGCTACTACTAATTTTCACTGGTATTTACAGAGTTTTTACATAGGTCTTACAGAAAATGTGTTTTCTATAGAGTTTGTTATTTTGACAGTATAGCTGTATTTCCACCTAAAATAACAGGAAGTTTTAGTCCCAGGAACTATTTTCCAATTCTTGCTGGATTTTGTCCTCGGCATAAATGTTCAATAAGGCCTGGACTTGGTCGTCCGTCTGTGTGTCTCTTCCGTAACTCCGTGTTGATGTGTTGAAGCACAATCAACAAAAAGCAAACTGGTCTGTGGCTATAAATTTTTAAAAATGGCGGTTGAAATAAAATGCTGCATGTATTCGACCAATCAGAAATGTTCAGCACTGCAAGCGCCACCACCAAAGTTCCTGTACTTTTGGAAGGTGCTAACCACCTGCACATCGATTTTTTGGGAGATAAAATAATGTCCCTGGGACTAAATTTAGACCTGGAGTTTCTCCAAAAGTTCCTGGTCCCTGGAAAAAAAGTTCCTGCAGTGGAAAGCAGCTGTAATTAGTAAGTCCCTTCATTCCTCATAGGGATTGATCTGCTTTTGATTGGTCACATTATGCACAAATTGTACTTTCCCATGTTGAAACTGTAAACTCATTTCAGCATATGTCAGGGTTTATTAGGGTGGAGGACGACAGATTAGCTCCTAGTCCTTTTTAAACCAGCCTGAACACTTTAATACGGTGCCACAATTAGCTAATGAAGACGTTTAGTTAATTTTTTTCATATTTGGGGGTTTATAAACAATCAGTGATGGTGTGTTGGTGCTCTGGGTCATCAGTAAATCAGGAATGAAAGCTTGTATGGTCGTTTATGTAAATGACTGAGTCCTATAGGGAATAGAGGGAGCAGTGTGATTGATTAGAGTGCTGTTGGAGAGGTTCAGTCTCTATTGTTGACCAGAAATGGTTATAATGAAATCCTGCTTTTCATTCAAACCAAGCTTTCCTTTTAACAAAGCCAAGTTGTTTTTAGCTTATGTTATAGATACAACATTATGAAAACATGGCATACTTTGGGAAGTCTACATTTCCACTTCATTGCAGGGGTGCAGTTATAAAACTTTCAGCTTCCATGTGAAAGGAAAAGAGGAAACTCAAAATACCTCCTGTAATTAATATGTCAGATTACCATTTGTCCCTCTTCCAAAGAGGGTTTAGTTTTCAGTCCAGTTCATCAACACATTTCAGTGACATTTGGAAAGTTTGGCCATGGACCATGATTAGTTTCTGGTTTGGATCCAAGCCTTTTTTTTTTTTTGAAAAGGCTAGTGAAATGGGACATTTGTTAAATATTCTTGATATTTTCTCATGAACTGCTGCTCTTCTTTGACTGATCAAATCTGGTACATGTGTCCTGTGACTGCTCATCCCTGTTGGCCCAGTTGACATCTTTGTTTTATCTGATAAAACAGTGGAAAGCCCAAATAGAGTAACTTTACTGTAATAGAAAATGAATAAAAACAGAACATTTAACATTTCAAAATATGAAAGCAATGAATTTTGACACTAAAAAAAAAAATCACTTGAGCAGTTAACCGATTGTCAAAATAGTCACTGATTAGCTATCAATTCTGTCAATTACTTGACTACTCTTTTAGTCTCCAGTGCTCAGTGTTTTCTAGTGTACACTGATATTTTTCTTCTGGTGGAACATCCATTTTTTTTTATTACACTGAAGGTGATGAACATTGGTAACCAGCTCTTGTTCAACACACGATGGAGCTAGCACAACTGGATTGCAGTCTTGTGAACTGAACCTTTAAAGAGGGTGGATTATAATAATTTCAATTAGAAATCATCAGCAAATAGACCCTACCATCACTGGACATCACTGGAAAATGAGTTAACACTATAAATTTGGAAACTTGCCTGTGTGGAAGGAACATGAACACCTGATTGGGATTGTATATGAAAGTTTAGTTATTTTTCCACCTTGATGTAGAAATCTATTCCAGGAACAGCCTTCCTGCCTTCCATGTTGGTCTGTCATCATTGCCTTCATGCCTCCACCTCATTGGCCCTGCGTCCTCCTCACTGTGCTGTGACTTGCGCTGATGAACCGAGTTAGGGAAGATCTGAGCACACCGCCTCACTGTGCTCTCTGCTTCACCTCCCATCAGTCACACAGCCATCTCCTCCAAAAAAAGAAAAGAAGTTCTTTAGTGGATTTAGGGGTTAGCCACACCTCGCTGCGTTCCCCCCTTTCAATGAGCTGTCACTGATTGAAGCTCATTTGCATATAAATGGACAACTAATTCTCTCCTTCTTAATCGTGCTTGGTTGAAAGATTTCAACACAAAAGAAAACAGCTTTTGCGAAGTTTTCGGCACGTCTCCGCATCTGACCTCAAATTAAAGTCTTTTTATTTTTCAACATAAACTTTAGAAAGTGCTTGTGGAAGATGTTGTTCTGGTGTCTGCATCTCCGTCTGATCCAGCAGATAATGTGATTGCAGTAATGGAGAGAGTGCAGGCAGGCCACACGAGTTATCTCTCTCTGTGTCTTCCTCTTCTTGTCTCTTTTTTTGTGTATTTCTGTCTTTCTTTTCCTCTCTTCTCGAGAGTGCACCGCAAAGATCTCATTTGGGGACAGATGGATCTCCCTTCTTCTTCTCTCTAGACAGTTTCCACTCTGCTCTTCTTATCTCTGATCTGTTCATTAAAGTCAGCAGGAGGGGGGCAAGGGGTAAATGGAGGCTGGCAAAGGGGAAGAACCAGGAGACTTTGGCAAACATATGAAACACTCACCCCTACTCCCCCTCCCCTTTTCCTGACATTCTCTCTTTCCTCCCCTCCTGTCTGACTCATATCCTCCCTACATTCCTTCTCCTCTTTCCTCCTCTTGTTCCTCACCCAGTATCCTCTGGGTCTTTTTCTTTGTGTCTTTCCTCACCCAAACTATTTTTGTTTGGGTTCTTGTTAACAGTGTTGGAAGGACTTTCCCTGCTTGTTATTACAGTAGCTGCTCATCACCATGTTGCCATATGGTCTTTTGACTACATTCCAACTATTTTAGCAGCGTTTTTGGAACTCATTTATTATTGTGACACATTTGAATATGGAAAAAAAAATAGGCAGATGATACAAGAACGCACGTACTTAATTTAGTGAACTTTCCCCACACATTGATTCAAATGTTTTCTTGGCAGTCCTTATGACATTGTTAAATGTGTATATAAATATATATATTATTTGCTGCAGTAAGCTGGACTAACAAAACTTTAGAGAAGGGTAGCTTGTGAACATGTTTTGCACCAGCTATTCTCTTACTCAGTTTGTGTGTCAAGTCTTTTTTGTTCTTAGTAACTACTAGGTAGTTTGAAACTAATGATTTGTTTAATCAGGTTGCACCATTCATGTCCATTTATATTCTAGGAAACAAGGAAATGATCACTCCCTCCCATATTCATTCTTTCTTTTAACAAACAGCGAACTTAGCAAACTTATCAACACTGTCAGTATTGCTATTAGCTACCTTTATAAACTATTGCTAAATAGACAGTGTTAGCATTAACAGCTGTTTTTTTTAATCAGAAGAAACCTTCCAAGTTTAGCATCAAACATCATCCTTTTACTCATCGAGAGCTGTCTCCAGCAGTAGTGGAAAGCAAAGCAACCTCTCTGTCTGTGCCGGTGTTCACTCTTGTTTTACTTCTGTTTCTGTCACTATCTACTAATGTGATGTCTCGCCCTCGGGGCAGTGCTACTTCTTCATCCTCTGTCTCTGTTGAACTGAGGGCAGACTGGACACTATAGTGATCCACTGTCACCTCTTGAGGTACAAAGCAGTATTATGAGACAGGACAGGCCGAAGCTAACTGGTTAGCATGCTAACAATACATTAACGTCTTTGACATTGTTGGTTGTTTTGGGGGAAATGTCATTTTTAAACTTTATCTATACCATTACTGAACATCATTTTAATCAAGTGTCAGGCCAAATGTGTAGTATAGACTATATCCCATTAGATATTTTACTCAAAACTTTGAACATGTAATATACTGTATTAGCTAGCTAATGTTAGCGTTAATTCAGTTAGCAACAAAACAATCACACCAGGCAGTTAATTATTAGTCACAAATAATCCATGTAAAAGAACCATTCACGTTGTAAAAACTGGAGTTACAACTAGGCTAAGTTTGAGCTTAGGAACAGCTGGTGCTCCTGATGTTCTGCAGTTCTTTGCTACATACCAAAGTGTGTTGTTACAGTGAGGGAGAGAGTGACGGAGGGAGAAAGAATGGGTTGACAGGAGTTGCATAAAGGCTGACCGTTCACTCTGCCCCGTCCTGTCAGTTAGCAGCTGGAGCTGACAGTGGTACTAACAACACGGCCTCATACACAAACACACGCACACACACACACACACACACACACACACACACACACACACACACACACACACACACACACACACTTAAGGCCTTCACACAGCTAGAATCCCACAGGTTCTCATTACCACATTTTTAGCTGCATCAGCAAGACCAAAAAGCAGAGGCAGAAACTGAATGTTTGTGTATTCTGGAGAGAGAGAAAAGGGCGGTGTTTCTCCTGTGGTCAGACTGTTGTATCTCCCTGTGAGTGCACGGCTGTGCTGTTTACTGATCCTGACCTCTGTGTCTCTATAGATGGAGGTTAAGGTGAGCTGAGGACATGAAGCCTCTTTTTCACTGAATGTTACGTTACAAAACAAACCGTTTACATTCACTCACAGGCTGTTTGGCGGGGTTACTTTAAAAATGTATTCTGACACAATTGCTAATATAATGTTATATATTTGTTGTAGGTTTGTTAATTGTTTGTCCAGCTATTCCTTCCTTTGTTACGTGTGAAATCAAATAAATTGCCATAAACTCCAGGGTTTGTATTTTTAACCCACACGGCGTCACCGCCCGCAGTCCCAAAATATATTTCACGCTAACGTTAGCGGCTGATCTGTGTAGCTAACATTACCAGTTGGTCTTATCTGTAAACATTTGCTTAATTAAATGTTAAGTTCTTGGATGATGACAGTGTTTTCACAGCTAAAGGCAGAAACTGTCACTGTACTGTAATTATGTTTCTCTTTTCTGATTTAAAGATAAAATAATGGTGAGATTTCCACCCAGTGAAGCTTTTTTTTTCCACTACAGGCCATGATAAGTGATGGTAAGACTGGCTGCTTTCACTGATTGAAAAGTGCTGTAATGTGTGCACGCTGCACATGATAATATATCCTCCTTTATTTTAAAATGTATTATAAGATTGTAATCAGGCTAATAATCCCCATTTTTACTGAATCTTTCTATAATCTGATTTTTTTCCTGTAACTTTAATGGAATACAGTACCTGTTTTGGAACCTGATTAAGTAATCTTATTACATGTAATCCATTACTCGCCAAGCCTGGTATGAATATAAAACAAGCCTTTGATGTACTGCATTTTGCTTTATTGAACGTGTGTGTAAATTGATCAGTAGTGGTGTTGTTGTTGTCTGTGGGAAGCCCTTCACTTATATTGACTTTAATGTAGCATTTTGATAAGAGTCTAAACCGCTCAGTGAAACAAGAGAAACCTTGTGTCTGACAGCGTGTGGCGAGAAATCTTACAACTGACCTCTCTGAGTTTCTGCTTGTCTCTCATCTCTCCTTCATCGCTCTCTCTCCGTCTATTCAATTAATCCTCTAGATTGGCTCGTCGGTGTCACCCCCACCCCCCACCAACCAACCCCTAACGTCTTCTCCTCTGTCTCGCTCGTCCATCTCTTCCTCTCATTTTGTCGTTCTCATTAAAACTTGAGCATCATTATTTGGGCTTACCTAGCCCACAGTTGCTGGAGGATTTAGTTTTCCTGTAGCAGGAGATCGCTTTCCCCTTCCAAAACAATGATTAATGATGCCCGGTATCTGAGCAGGCAGAAATGGCAAGCACGCCCCAGTTTTGAAGAATATTAATTGCATCAACAAGCATTCACTCACAAACACTCATTACTTCCTCTCATCAACAAGGTTCTTACCTTTCCCTGTCGGATGTTTCTCCCTCCTCTTCTGTTTGGTCTTTTATTTACCCTGTCTCAGTGGATGTGGTGTGAGAGAGGTGTCAGCCGTCTGGTTTTCCGATAGATGCGCTGTTAAAACAAAAACAACAACAAAACTTGTATACAATTGCAGACAACTAAAGCGGATGATTGTATGGCCTTTGTAATAACTGCCTGCAGATAACTGTATTTGTCTCAGTGCCTGACATTTCAAAACCACGCCATGCCCATGTCCCCTGGATGAAGTAACTTTTTTTCATGCAGAACTGTGCCACTCCACCAGAAATCACACTCAGAGCTGAGTGCTGAAGGCACTTTTTTTGTTAACAGAGCAGTGCTTTTCTTTCTGCAGTAGAAACCACTGGAATTAACTTTCTTCATACAAGAAAAAAAGCAGTTCCTACATCAAACTTCTCACAACTTCGTCTGTGGATTATCTTGAGTAACTGGGTCATTTCTGATTTCTGTAAAGAGACAATGGTTTTGAATTTTTCAAAAGTATTTCTGGTGCTTTGAGCACTACAAGCCAAGTGCTGTGCCATCTACGGCCGATATATCCAAAACTCTAAATCTAGTTGGATAAATAGCGCTACAGGCCAGGGGAAAAATATGTAGTTTTGATGGTATAAATAAACCGATGACCAATGACTTGCCAGTCTTTACCATTACCATGGATACTTGAAGACATCTTATTCATCCAGCCATTGAAATGACATTGTCCACTATTCACTGTAAATTTTTAAAACTGCATTAGTCAGTATTTTTGTATGAACGATGAGTCAAATGATTGTCAGACGGGTTGCTTGAGAAGAGAATTATCACCTAATTTTGCAGTTCTCCTCTACGTAGGGCACGGTATTGGTACTAAATACCTTTTAAGGTATTGACCAAAATAACCCAGTGCCAAAAAAAAAAAAAAAGACTTTCTGTCTCATCACAAGCATTCTCCAATTTAATGTGATGTGTGATTGGTCCGTTACTGCAGCGGCTTCAACTCGTACGGTCTGTGGTGGGGTGAAGTCGAGTGTGGTGTATTCGATGGAACTGGAAGGTCAGCCTGCAGAGATGCCACCAAAGTGCTTGAAAGCATGTCTATACTACTCATGAGTATTAGTTATCATAATTTTCTTAAACGATACCCAGCCCTTGAGGTTTTAAGTTTCTTAAGGCTCATGGTTTTAGTTTTAACGGCCCACAGCTTTACTCTTTTTGGTTCAGTCTCTCAGCTCTCAGGAGTATTGTTTCCAGTAGCAGCTGGCAGGTGTTTTCAACAAAACTCTGATAAAGCCACTGTACCATAGCTGCCCAACACTAAACTACAGACATTAAATATATTGGAGCATTTAGCAGCTATAGAGTCAAATATTTCTGGAGTCAGTAGAGAACAAAACAGAGCAAAAAAGGAGAGTGAATACTGCCCTTGCAGTCATCGAAACACTCCAAATGTCTGCTGCATGTGTAAACAGGCAACTGTTTGATATTGTCTTTGCCTTAAGGTGAAATGGTATGTATGTGCTTGTTTTAGCATTAAATTAATTTCTGTTAAATTTATGAGGCCAGTAGTACTGTGACAAGAATAATTGCATTTTATTTCTGACTTTGTTTGACTTTTTGGATGAAAATTCAAGAGGGAAGTTGTGTGAGAAAGGCAGCTTTGTCTTCAAGTTTTGTTTGCTAAAGTATGTAGTGGCTGGCATTTGTGTGTGTGATGCAGCTTCTCCTTTCAACATGAACGTGCGTGTGTCTATCTCTATAAGTCTCTTTTTTCCCAGGTGAGTTCTAGGTGCACATGTCTATATCAAAGTATGTGTTGCTGTTTTTTTTTTAGTTGTGTTGGTCAGTCTCAGCATCTTTATTTAGCTTTCATGAGTTGAGAATATTGCTGAGTTACACCTCGCCATTTGCCCCGTCAGCCTCCAAGGTAAACATGCCTGTAAGCCTGAGCAGCCTCAGCTCTTTGTAATGTTAGCTTTGGGTCTGGCTCTCACACATTGCTTGAGTTAACGCTAAGGCTTCTGACTGTGCCCGGGACTTAGCATGAGCACTAACATCAACACCAAAAGCCCTTACTACCTAATTAAAACAAAGTCAATTTCCAACATGACCCACATTTTCATCTGTGACTCCTCAGACTTGCCAGGACTCGCGGTTGTGGCGTTTTGTGATGATGTTTTAGGGCAGAACCCTTTAAGTATTTGTCTTTGGTTACCAAGGCTGGATTCTCTTTCAGTGAGAGGATTTGTAAAGGGATCCTAATCACCTATTCCCCATTAAATTCTGCTTTTCAGAAATTGTGCTGATACTATTGTGTTGGACCAGAACACAGTGAAAGCTGTTGTTGTGCCCATGTGTGTCATCTCAGTTTACGGCTTTCTGCGCAACCTTTGTTTACTTTAGCATTTCTGCTGAAGGTTGCCTTTTCTCTGGATTTTACTGGAGGTTATGGAGATGCGAGCAGTCTGAGTCGATGTGTTGTCTGTGAAAGCGATTATTAGCTGCCAAGTGTCAGAGTCAGCACATCAGTCAGTTGGCTTCTGTGTTTGGGCAAAATGCATGCAGAATGTGCAGCGTATTGATCCTCCGACTCAGGATCTGTAGACTGACTGACAGTAGACAACTGACCCTAGTATCATCTTGGTCCAATTTGTCCATTTCTTAATTTGCTCGTGGGCAGTGTTTTGTAGTCCCTGTGCAGCTTTTAATAATATTTTTAAATATAGGCTCAAAGTTACAGTAGATGGAAAACACTGTGTATATTAACTTGTCAGCATGTTGACTTGAAGCAGAGCTGAGAAGTGAAGCCATTCCAGCAGTGTCAAAAACTGCAGTTTCTCAAGTGGCCACTTGAGGCTGGTTCCAAAAGTGAGTCTGTCCCCGTAGACCTGCATATTAAACTTTACAGCCAAAAAAAAAAGCCTCCCATGTTTACAGCCTTGTACAAAACACGTTTTTAGACAACTGCAAATTTTTACATAAACCATCTTAGCTCCACCTGCGAAGTTCACAGTGACTCTATTGGTGACATCTCAAAGACTTTATCCATGCTACAGTCTATGGTTAGTATATTAACATTAGCTTTTAGCTTAATAAGTGTTACCTTGTCACTAGCCTCTTTGCATTGTTTAAAAATAAACGTCACATAGAAATGGTAAGATTTAAGTCCTCTGACGGAGCTGATCTTGACTGCAGTCTTTCTAACATGTTTTCTTTTTTCTTTTTCTGTCTGTCTCTCTTCCATGGCCCTGCTTTGCTTTGATGATGATGACTCTTCTTCACTCCATCAGGTAAGAAAAAAACTGCCTCCATTGTGGTGCTGCACATGTAATATGATGAATGTGCAACCTCTTTCTCCCATGTCATAAAAATTGTTGTTTTATAGTGAAGCACAAGTCCCGTCACCCACCTGCTGACAGGAATAAAAACATAGAATTTCCATCATTCCACAAATTGTAGACAGAAGAGTCGAGGAAGTCATGAAGATGAGGAATGAGGCAGATATTTCCGCACTGCTGGCTGTTCAGTGGGAGTTTAAAATAATATTTAAACAGTGGACGACTCTATCACTCTGCATACCAGAAGCCTGATGATGGTAGTAGTGGTGATGTAGAAAGTTGTCGAGGGTGGGGGCTGCTGAGAGGTGGACAGGTGGAGAGTCTTCAGTCTTGCACACACACACACACACACACACACATTCACACACACGTAAAAACACTGAGATTAAAGCCAGATGGAGTTTCTTCCTTTGCTGATGTAAAAATGACATCTTTTTTTCCTCTCACCCATTTAACGGCCCACAATCCCTTGAGCCCCGAGCACTCACCGCAACCAAACTCAGTGTGTCACTGTTACTGACATTTAGCACATTTTCCATTCCATCCCTCTGATCTCCTAAAAATCCAGAGTCATGGTGTGGATCCAGCCTTCACAGCTCACTAAAGGACTGTAGATTAGGCTAACGTGAAACGGCAGCATGATAAAGCTCACAGGAGGAGGTCTTTTAAAGGAAAAGATGAGTTTCGCAAGGCAATTTTCATCTATTTTAACCACTTGTGGAAACCTATTTTCAGTGCATACATTTTTAGCATGGAAGATCCAGTGAGCCACCTGTCATCTTTACCCATCAGAGCGAGGACAGCAGACAAAAAGACAAACACTGACATCTTTTCTGCACTTCAATTGAAGGCACATACATCGACACGCTTATAAAGTTGTATACAGATTTTGGTGGCGGGCTCTACTGAGGATTGAACCCTAGTTGTTAGTTCTACATTGCTACACAGGATCAATACGTGTCAGCTCAGTCAATCAATCAATGTCGACTAGGGTCATTTCTTATATAACTCAGTAAAAAGGGAAAAATCCATTCGTTTACACACCAAACTATTGATCTTTGATGATCAAGTATGGGCAGCAGAATATTGATGTGGTGCTCCTCAGCCTGCCTTGTGTATTCCTGTAATCACTTCATTTTGAATTCCTTCAAATCACTGGTGGCAGCTTTTGTCTTTGTTGTCCTGAGAGTAGGAATAGGCTAATAAATAACATTATCAACAGTGTGGGAGTCAAAAAAGTGAGTTTCTGCCAACAAACAGCCAAGTCACGCCTGAGAAACACTTGACGATGTGATTGACATCTGCAGTTTCTATAAACTCTGTAGTTGCTTGGGTGGTCCCGTCCATTCAGTGGTTAAATGAGAGCTGGATGGATTTTGTGCATGTATGTGTGTATGTGTGAGGAGGGCGTTCCTGTCCACTCAGCACATTCCCCCCCTGGGTGGTGGGGGCACATCTGTGGCACACTCCCTGCCCTGGCGCCCTGCCAGGCCTCTATGCCTCCTCCCACCCTCACTCCTTTTTCCCTTCCTCTGTTTTTGCCCGGCCCTCCCCTCTTTGTGGTTGTTCCCACCTTGTGTTCTCCCGCCTCTGCTGTCTCCTCTCCATCCTCTCTTACCCCTTTTCCACCAAATTTGCTCTGGCACTTGAGGTAGTTCCTCCAATATAGAATAGATATAATAAATAAAAATCAATAAATATAGAATGGTTGACAGCCCAATTTTTTGTTATGCTTGCACACCTTTGTTCTTTGTTTGGTTTTTATTTGGACAGTTATTGGTAGAGATCAAGGCTTTTATATCCTAATTTATGCCAAATGTTTTTAGGCATAATTGGGCAAAAGTCTGGTCAAGAGAAAACTAGACTTCTGCTGCTCCTCTTAGCTCCTTCATTATAAAATCTAGTTCATGACGAGAGACTTTGGCCAATCACTGGTCTGTAAGATAGCTGACTGTTGAGTAGGGGGGCAACAATTAGTCGACGAAGTCAACAAAAGTCGACAACAAAATTAGTTGCCGACAGTTTGTTGGTTACACCATCGTGCATGTTTTTAATGCTATGGAGCTGAAGTAAAAATTGTGTTTCTGGAGCTGACGGAGCCATCTTCCCATTCCTTCCCACCTCTCCTGAGACATGCACATGTGCAGTAGTGACTGGGAAGTGACAGATAAACAAACCATAGCAAAAAGGCTAAATTCTAGGAGCACTTAATGCAAATATTTGTGAGGTAATAAATGAACATTTAAAGAGAAGCTTCAGTAACTTAGCTTGTTAGCTTGCTTACAGTTAAAAGTCAAGACAACTCTGTCTAAACCTGCGTGCAGGACTTAAGAATCAAGGAGAAAAAATGTCTTGAATGTCAGTGGTCCTACACATTCATTTTTTTGTGGAGACCAGACAGTTAAAACATGGACAACCACATATTGATACATATTGTCTCGATCGTATCTAGAAGGGAACTCTTGTTTTGCAAAACTCTTGTGAGATTTGTACTGATCACTCTTGCGATCTTTGGTGGGTCTGGGGTTCCCTTCTAGGCATGACCCTCTTTGTCTCTGTCTCTCACGAACTCAGGTAAAAAAAAAAAAAAATCAAAATGCGAGTTGTGTTGTGTTGTGTTTTTGGGAGACTAGACTAATCGACTATGAAAAATTGTCATTAGTTGGAGCCCTGTTGTTGAGTCTCATTTCCAAAACGCAAGTATTTGACAACTGGGGAATGGGAATCAACAACCGACCATCTTTGAGCCACCGATCTAAAGCAATTTACCGACCTTGGATTGAGACTCAACAATCATCTGTCTTTCTCCAGAATCGCTACTGCACCTTTAAATTTGGCCCATTTGTTCCATTTATTTCTTTTTTGGGCTCCTACAGCCCTCCGATCGCTCTCTTTCCCTCTGGCCTCTCTCTTCCTCTTCTTTCATCCCCACCTGCCTCCATCTACCTCCAACTGAGCTCTCTTGCCTATAAAACATCCATTAACAGAGTTCTTCCACCCATTGTGAGTCACAAAGGAAAATCTTTGCTCAGGCTGGTGCTTATGAAACAGCTGAGACCTTGAACTCCATGCCCATCCTGCACTCAAATCACCAATATAACAAAACTGCTCTTTGTCTTGATTACTAATGAATCTCTGACAATAAATAGCTGCCTCATAGTTTGGCATCTACCATTTTTTCACATCTGTTCTTGACACAGCAGAAGTGACAACTGCTTCATTTTCACTGTCTATTTAAATGACATACAGATGTACTGTAAATCAGAATGCTAGCATTGAATCAGAGACTCAAAGCCACAGTTTCTACAGTACGTAGTTTACCTGCGTTAAAAACTGTTTGGGGCCGAGTTATTCTGCGAGGCTCACTGCACTGTGTCTTAGTGAAGTGATATTGCTGCGTGATGTGACTCAGGAACTGTGGGAAAGGTTGGTAGAGGGAGAGACAAATGGAGACAGACTTCAGGCTTGACCTCCATTATCACCTGCAACTGCACACACACACCAACACACAAATGTAATAGACTGTCTGCAGGAAGGAGTGGTTCTGTTGTCATGAGGTAGCAACATTTATTCACTGTGTATGCATCTCTTTGTTTGGTTGAGTATTAGTTGTCACAGTGAAAGACGGAGCTCCGAACTGAGTGATGTCAATCCGCGTGTGGGTTTGTCTGTAATGATACACACAAAACCAGGGGCCAGATGCATAAAACTTCATCAGTTTTATAAAGCGTACGTGTGGTTCTCTTTTATAAGTCTCAATCATCATCATCATCAAATTTTACGCTAGTGCGTGAGCCTAATTTCCACTGTCACAGTCTCACCAGTACTGTATCATTTGCACATCAAAATGCTAAGAAAACATTTGACGTTGCAATAAAAAACAAAGGCAAAGTGTCACTGAATGTGGAATTAGGACACTTATTTGGAGAAAAGAAAATCTGTTTTATTTTGTGGTTTCAGTTCTGGAATCACAAACAGAAAAGAAATAATGCATCTTAGCTCTGAAAGGCCAGGCACTACAAATGAGAGGCAAAAAAAGGTGGATGGCAACAAGAAAGGAGGGCACCAGCAGGAGGACGGGCAACCCCTGCTTCATCTACAGCTTCTATTTTTAGCCACACAGCTTTGCGTGGAATTATTGATGATCATAAAGGAGACACAGATGGAACATGGTAAACTGGCTGTTTTATACTGAGCAGGTTAAACTAAGTTCAACAGAACAGTTTATTTAATAAAATGTCCCACAGAGTCAGGTGACGACCACAGTGCCGCCCCGGGACACAGGTGTGCAATCTGTGCCATCGTCTACCCCTGTAGGTCAGCCACATGTGCGCGCCCTGACAGATGCTGTGTAGAAGTTGTCATCGTCAGTGCAACTGACAGCATTGTCATGGTGTTGGGAAAAAAAACCTTCACAGTCTTGGAGCCTATTTTCTATATGCTTTGAATTACACACATGAAACTTGTATCACACCCTGACATTTGTCATCATATGTTTTAGCTGGCTCATGTTCAGGAGGGAAGAGATCCTCATTCATTTATGTCATGTTGCGTAACACGGCCCAAGCCTGAATAATCTTGGACACCTTTTTCTGGTTCATATACAATCTACATGCAGATATATCCAGGCACAGCCATCTCCCTGTAAGAAGGCTGAGGTATGACCGAGCACAGCTCTGGACTATATTGTGCATTAGTTGCACCATCTGTAGATTATTAAAGAGTGTAAGAGCCAGAGATGCGGGGGGTAGCAGTTATCCCCTATAAAATATGAAGCACAAGATTTTAAATAGCAGATTACCAAACCTTGTTAGTAACCATGTATTTTTAATTTATTCATGTCAAGTCTTACCATGAAGCCATCTATCGTTTATCCACCAGCTTGCAGTTTTCTCTCTGCACTTATGTGAGAAAGTATAAACTAGTCATAGATTGAGCCTGGCTATTTAGCCACATTGGTCAACACTGTTTTAGCACCACAGATGATTTGGACATTGACAGAATGAAAGGACCTTGCTGCAGATCACATTTTGGTGTGGGCCTGCTCACCTTCACTGCATGGTAATCTGATGTGCCTCTGACTAATAATGCCATCCCACATGATGGGAAGGACATGGCTTACTGTTGAATGAACTATTCTAGAACTTTCTTAAGTGCCAGCTCTTCTGAGATGTCCCTGTTGTAAAGAACCTGAGAACTGACAAACCTGAAGCTTGACAGCAGTTACATGGTTTCTCTGGGTCTGGTGCTCTAAAGCCAAGAAACGAAATTAGAAAAGCCCTTGGAAGCCTGAAGCTGCACATGAGCCAACTATCCTCATGGGCCACAAAATCAGAACAATCTCCAGATACTCATTCATGTCGTAGTTGCATTGACAAGGTCTTCCAGCAGCGCCAGAGCAGTCATCTTTACACAGGATCATTACACACGGCCTTACATTACATAGTGCCTACACAGTGTTATTAACTAATAACACATCTTTAAACCATCATCAGTGGTGATGTCTCCATTCTTGTCAGAGGTCGAAAATATCAGAATCATTTATGCATCTGGTCCCTGGTGTTTCAGACACATCTGGTAGTTTTGATACATGACCACAGCTATGTTCAGGCACATGGACGTGTTCAATATGAGCTGCTGACAGTGATTACTGGCTGCCAGGTCCCAGCCAGCTGATCCCCTGTCTGTCTGTCTGACTGTCTGTCTGTCTGTCTGGAGTGTCGGCCTGCCCTGCTCTACTCTCAGCCTCATCCTCATCTTTGGCTGAAATTCCTCCATGGCTCAGTGCTCACTGCTCTGTGCGCGTCTCTGCTGTTACCAGACTGTGGAGTGAAGCAAATGTGTCATTCACCCAAAAAATATGTTAAATCAATCAACCATTTCCCCCCCAAAAAAATTCTACTTAAAAAAGCAATACAAAGTTAATGAGAACACAAACATCATCCATCATCTGTGTGTCTCTGGTAAATCATTTTCCTCAGTTCTCAGAACTTACTTTCTACCAAGTAGTAACACCAGTGGTACACTTAACTATTAAGCAGGGTATGGAATATGGACTGCATAGAAAGGAAATACATACGTGTATTGTATTTCACTTAAAATAAGTAGATAAATAATAACAAATGGAAAATCCACCGGCAAACATCATGTGTATAACCCTGCCATTGTTGTAATGAAAGTCAGTGTGAAATCAACTTTACATATTCATGTTCAAACTGACACACGGTGTGTTAAAAGCTCACAGTAATAATTGATAATAAGCCAAGCTAAAAGCTGCTGGCTGCAGCTTCATATTTACCTGAAAGATCATCTAACACCCTATAAGAGCAAATAATCATATTTTGCCCAAATGCTTAATTATTCCTTTAAATGTGCTGTGGTCTGACAAGTCCACATTTTATTTTTGGAAATCTGATGGTATGGGGGGTGTGGTAGTGCTCATGGCTCACACAACTGTCACATCTCATTAATGCTAAAAGGTACATACAGGTTTTAGAGCTACATACGTCACCATCCAGACAACGTCTTTTTTAGGGATGTCCCTGCTTATTTCAGCAAGATAATGCCAAGACACATTCTGCACATGTTACAGTAGCGTGGCTTCATAGTAAAATAATCCAGGTCCCGCCAGCACTGCAGACCTTTCACTTTTGAATTTTAATGATGATGTGATTTGCCCATCACTGTTCACATGCAGTAGACAAGGCATTTGCTTGTTTCCTGTGAGTCTTTCAACAAGCACTGGAAGCTCACAGGCTGTGCCACTATTTGAAAGCAGAAGAGGGAGGTGTGTCCATCCGTCAGCGTGTCGTCATTGTGGTTTGGAAGTAAACCTCTGTGGTGGATTAAGGCTGTGAACTGGCGGCCTTGTCCTCGGACCTGGGCCCGCTCCAGCCTGAGCCTCTGTCGTAATTCGCTGCTGACAGTGTGTTTGAGAAAGCGTTGAGCGTGCATGTGCGTGTGCATGTCAGTTCTGTTGTTAGTGCGTACGGGTGTGTTCACTTGTAATGACTTTATGAGAACAAGCTGAGCAACCCAGTCGCACACAAAATTATCGCACTCTAACGAACTTGCGCACACTAACACACACAGCTCTTCTGTTCTCATGGTTCACTGGGCTTCATCTTGCTCATCATGCTACGGTGCTGGGACACCGCAGATATGTGTGTGCTTCTGTTCACAGGCAGTGAGCACACAAGCACAAACGGAGAGCATCACATGGCACAACGCACGCATACAGCCTCACATGGACAGATGCACTTGCAAGGCATCAGTGCAGAGACAGGAGGACAATGTGGAGTAATTGATACATGAGATCCCCTCCATCTAGACACTCAAGCTGTTTCCAGGTTCATCAAGTCTGTGTGTGTGTGTGTGTGTGTGTGTGTTAAGAGGTTTATTTGCGTGACTGGGTGCATTTTCATAGGCTGATGCATCTGATTTTGTGTGGATAAAACTGAAGTACAGTTTCTAATGTTTGTGTTAAAATTAATTAATTTATTCACATTTCTTTGCAATGAAGATTTGTTTCTTTGAAGGTCAAAGGGATAGTCCGAATTCGGGCTGGGTTTAAAAAGTTGACTGTTAATAAACAATATTTTTAAGGCACCAGGTTAGAGGTTAGTCCTTGTACAATTTACATCATCAGTTCTCTGAGAATGTCTTTAATATCCAAGCAAAACTGGTATTGACCCTCACATATCACTCTTCAAACCAACCAAACTCTATTGGCGAAATCAGTCATTTTACTTTGCAGAACATAGGAGTTGCTGGTCTACCGCTGCCTGTTTTTTTGTGTAACTATGTGACTTGAGTGAGTCCAAACTAACATTTTTAAACACAGAAGTAACACAGTTGCATAAATAAACTAACAGATTGATCAGTGGTAGACCAGCCACTCCAATATTATGTGAGGAAAAATAACTGATTTTGCCTATGGAGTTTGGTTGGCTTGGTGAGAGCAATATTTGGCTGATATAACAGTGGCTTCCCAACAGAAAAAATATTCTACATATATCGTACACTTACACCGATATTGTGTACCTTTGTTTTAAATACCGTTTGTTTCTGACCCTGTCCACAGCAGCACATTGCTTAGCTTCCCACACTCCTCTCGGCTTCCCCAAACTGGGGGCATGTCATACCCGTACCCAATACCCTGAGTATCATTAAGTCGTTCACACAACCCCACTTTAAATAATCAGAAATATTCCTTTAAGTAAAAGTCTTAATACCAAGTGCACCATTCATACTTGTCTGCCTCTGCTGGTAGTAAGTCAGTGTTAAAACTATGTTACTCGGTGTGTGCATAGATCTGTGTGTGCTTGCTGCCCTGTCTGGCCTGGAGTCAGCTGTTAAGGGATGCAGCACTGGATGAGCGTTGCCTGATGCTGACCCAGAAACGACTGTAGACGTAACCAGCAGTGACTGCTGCCCTATTAGCCCACAACCCTGAAACATACACAGCTCTGAATATCTGTGTGTATGTGTACTTGTATAGATATTTTTGATTCAGATTAGCTTTTTATATATTTTTATATATTTTATTTGTTCTCTATAGTGCTGCAGCTAATGATTATTTTCATCGTCGATTAATCTATCTGTCATTTTCTCGATGAATTGATTAGTTGTTTGATCTGTAAAATGTCAGAAAATGGTGAAATTGTTGATCAGCCCAGTTGATCAGTTTTTTTCACAACTTAAAGATATTCAGTCTACTGTCATGGAGAAGTAATGAAAGGGATGTTGACCTTTTTCACTTAATATGAGTCTGACTTAATAACTCATAACTAATAACTTAATAATTGAATATCAAAATAGCTGGCGATTAATTCATCAGTTGAAAACTAACCGATAAGGTGACTTGATTGACAGTTACAGCTCGACTTCTCTGTGTCAAGAACAGAAAACCTAGTGTGTGTAAATGTTGCTGCTGATGACCAAAGAGCAAAGTTCCCTCTTATTTCAGCGTATAGAGTAGAATAACACACAGGACACTTATGGCAATGATGAACACAGTTAGAAATGATACATGTGTGTTTTCATTTTGTATTTATTTTACCCTGTCAGGCTGGACATGAGGAATAAATACTCCTTTAAGTGTTTTCTTCCTCTTTTTTCATGCTTGTTTCTTGTGTGTGCATACATGTGTGTGTTCCCATCCTGTTTCTAAATTTAGACCAGCGAGCAGATGTGATGTGTTTGAGCGTCCCTTTTGTGTGCGTGTGTTGCCAAATGTATTCATCCGCAAAAGCTAGGCTGCATGTGTATTTGTGCATTCACACAACATCTTGAGCGCGTCTTGAGTCAGCAGTGTGACAGGGTGACAGGGGCCCCAAAGTGGGTCAGTCATGCTCTCTCCAGGCAAAAGGGAGACTGATGGATGGATGGATGGATGGATGGATGGATGGATGGATTGTGGAAGATGACTAGAGGTGGATGTTGGCAGCTGACAGGGCGTGGCTGAGGAAAGGAAATAAGGATTATAAGGATGGAAGAGAGGTTAAGTAAGGAATTACATAAGAAGGGAAGAGGCAAAGAGATAAAAGGAGAAGTTGACTGCCGACCTCGGGATGACAATGAGAGGACAGCAAATAATGGTGGAAAATACTGTAATAAAGCAGAAAGCAGTAGTCGACTATATTGACCTTAAGGCTGAGATCAGTGGTGAAAACGCACAAAATGCAGAAAAAAACCTAAAGTGACCTTTGCCACACTTTCAAACAGACATAAATTTTGAAATGCAACATAGAGCTGAGACAATCAGGAAATTAATCAATCAGTGTTTAAATAACCATCAACTATTTGATAATCATTTAAGCAAAAATTTTTTTTTTACTAAAATGCCAAACAATTTCTAGTTCCAGTCAAAAGAAAAAGGAAAAAAAATGGCTTCCAGGAAATCATAATGGAACAGTTTTTACATTTTGCAGACCCTTTTATAGACATTTAAAGATGCACTGTGTGAGATGGCCCGAATTTTAGTCTAAATGCTCTAAAATTTTACTAACAGTATCAACAGAATGAGAATAAGTAACAGTTGTGACATTTGCGTATAATGAATGTTACAAATGTAAATTACCTTACCTTATATCTTGTATTCATCATCTACTGAAGTTAGCATGCTAACCAGCTAGTCCCGGCCCATCTAGTCTAGTAATACCACTTTGTGCATCAAGAGGCGATGTCAAGAAAATACATATACATTTACCTATTGCCCGTAATACACCGTACACCTTCTGAATTCAAGTTTTTCTCTTGTACAGTACAACAAGCTTAATTGCTTAACTCATCGTAAAACACACTTAATTAAATAAGACAGACAAATTAAAACACCCCAAAAACATCTTTGTTTGTCTTTCCGCCGTTCAACAATCACCAGCTCCAATTTGGTTGGAAATAAATCCTTAATCCACAGCTTTAGATGTGAAAATATTGTGGCTCCCTGCTGCCTCTCTAATACCCGACTTTCCTTTAGCTCCTCTCTGCTCCACGCCCCTCCTGTCCCTGCCTGCCATCTTTATCTCTCCTGGAGTCAGAGTTCTGGTCGGAGTTCCTGTAAACCACCTCTGTATTGCGTTGCCTGTTGTCAAGTTGGCCTCTGTTGGTCTCTTAGGCTTTGCTCAGTCCCGGTCCAGTTGTGTTCACTGAGAGGCTGCTGAGCCTGGTTCTGTTGCCTGCAGTGTAAACAAAAACAGTCTCACACCCAGAGCTCCGTGCTGTTAGGTTAACAGTTTTGATAATCAGTCTCTTATTTAAGTCATTTATTATACAAAATGTCAAATAAGCACTAGATTCAGACTCTCAAATAAGTACTTATTGTCTTTTTTCTATTTAATGCCATTTAAAATGGAATTTTCTTGGGTTTCGGATTGTTTATCAGACAGAAAATGCAATTTGAAAGCAATATTTTCTGGGGAAATGAGATATCACTCCTTTCTTACATTTTATTGAATATATTATTAATCTGTTGATTTAAAAAAAGATCAGTGTAATGAGTAAGCTAGAGCAAACCGGTGCTGCAAAGTTCAAGTGAAGGGCAATAAAGTTTCAATAATGTTGCTTTTCCTCTGTGAAGCCAGATCAGCTCAGAAACAGAACAGATGAATCTGTGAAGGCAGCTTAACTTTATTACACAGGCACACACTTAACACACACCTACGACGAAAAGTCTCACACACACAGGCATCATAAAACTTACCCAGTAATCAGCATACACACACACACACACACCTACCAAGCTGTCCCTCACTCTTAATGATCCTGAGTGACATCTGCCCCCTGGTGGCTGACTTAATGAGCTTGCCCTGGTTAATCATAGAGAAGAACCCACTCTCCCCCACATGGCCAATTAGAAGCCAGGAAGTGTGTGATGAAGACACGGAGTCCCTACAGTTGCTTGTACAGTTGTAGACAGACAGGAGGACGGTGCCTCCCTCCAATATGAACAAACTTAGAGGAAACCTCCCAGGTCGTCGGCCCCCGGGTTCGTCCCCTCTCTGTAATCTTTCATTCATTCTTCATGGCCGTCTGTTTTCCCGCCTTTGCTTTCTGTCCATGCACGCCTTCTGCCTTTAATGTCTCCTCTGGCTTTAATTTCTGCGTCTTCCCTCCTGTTGTTTATGTTATTCCTCCCCCCCTCACCCTCGGCTGCCCTCCTTCCCCGGCTGAGACCAGTGGTTGGTCTGTCAGTACAGTGTTCACCCACTGAGGGCCTGGGGTGACTTAGCACACTGCCTCTGATTACACCCCAGCAGTTGCTCATTTATCTCGCTGTGAAATGGAATAGGGGTGGAGAGAGGCCAGAAGATATTATGGTAATACATCTCACCACTGTAAAGGCCTAATAAACTTGGAGATTTTCAGCTTAGTCATACGTTTGTATAGTCATATGTATTTGTGGCTTTGGCAGTAATTTGCCGATGGTCTTTCCCTGACTTTTATGTGAGTGTGACGTCTTTTCTCTGGATTGCTTCATTTTACTGCTTAACTTTTGATTATTTTTTTTAATCGTGACAGACAAATATAACCATGAGTCTCTGTAGTTTCTGTAAGCTCTAGTGTCTTTGACTGTTGTTTATTATCTTGTTGCATGAATGTGCATTTTAATGACTTTACCAACATTGCACATGAAGTTCAGTTTACTTATAACAAGGAATATTACTCAGCCTGTGAAAATAGCTGTACAGTATAATGTATGATGTCATAAGGGCTGTCTCGTATTATGGGTGGGTTTGGAGGTTGAAAGAAGTGGGCATTTACGAGGCTTGTAGGGTCTAATGAAAGGCGCCTTTGAGTTGCATTATGGTAAATGTACGATCCAGCATTTTTGGAGCCTGATCCATACTAGGGACACTTGCCCCGACTAGTCAGGATATCTCAGCCTCTGCTGCTTTTGAGGGTTTTTTTTTTT
>JAJHUR010094018.1:0-21168 GCA_027495735.1 Lutjanus campechanus | reverse complement strand
GTGTGTGTGTGTGTGTGTGTGTGTGTGTGTGTGTGTGTGTAGGTGTGTGTGTGTGTGTGTGTGTGTGTGTGTGTGTGTGTGTGTATGTGTGTGTGTCCCATTTTGCCCTGAAAATGACAAGAGGGAAACGTTTAAGAGTTTCTAATGTGGGTTAAAGCTTTAATCAAAGCCACGTGGGGTCAGGGAAGGGAAATGAGAGTGGTAATAAACTGTAATAAAGTTTACATTTTACAGGAGAGGCAGTTTTGGCCTCAGCTTTACAATATCATAGAGTTTGCAAAGCCCTCCTTCAACAGAACAGATCAAAGCTCTGACGCCATATAAAGCAGAGATTTCTAATTCTGACCGGGTTTATTAAAATCCCACAGGGCAGATCCTGTCATCAAAATAAATGGCAAAAATAAAAGGAAATAGGTTATAAAGAAAGAGCCATTTGCCCTTTGAGTGATATAGTAACATGTGAAAAACTCTATAAACTAAATCTGAACAGTATGAAATTCCGCGGGACCGTTTGGAGCTTCCCGTGAAGTTCTGCTAACTGTGCACACAAATGTGCTTAGTTATGACCCGCCAGGGTGTGAGAATAGAAATAACATTAAATAGTCCAAATATCTACCACATGCACAGCTTCAGTGGGAGTGGGGTGAGTCGGCACAGTGGTATGTCCGGGAAAGCTACGGGTTAATTTAAGACTAGGAGCAAAGCCTGTTGCCAATTAGGAGCAGTGAGCGCCACATGTGGGCTAGACGTAGCTATCTCCAGAAGGGGCAAAGAGGGCAGAAACCGCGGTGCGCGCAATGGAGACAAGCTGAACGTCTGCGCAAGCACTTGTGTCAGTTACGTGTGTGGACTTTTACTAATTTGAGGGTATTTTTTCTCTTTAAGTGATGTTCAAACAGGATCTACAGGGCTGAAGGATTCGTGCGTAAAAAGGACCACCGTTCATTCGTGGCCCGTTTCCATTTTTTACTTTTCACCATAGCAACATGGCACGTACCTCTACCTTCTTTTTACTTTGTGTGGCATCTATTGTCAGTGGAACGGAGAGCGTATCTGAGACCTGCCGGGGGCCGCACTGTTTCTCTGGCCAGGACTGGAGGAGACCGTGCGTCGGAGCGCACTGCCCGAGGCGCACGGAGGCAGGAGCGTCCCGACGGCAGTTTCACCCCTCTACACATTCCAGACAAGGACAAGTCTACCCGAGTTACCAACAGGATGCTCATTACAATCACCACCAAGCGCAGAGTGCACCGTTAGCATCGTACGCCATCACCCAAACTCAGGCGGGAGGCTTTGCGCAACAAACTGGTACGGATGGCACAGTGAGGACGAACCCGAGAACCATCACGGCGGAGGTGTTCCATCCTGGCTGCGCCGGTGGGACCTGTCCGACCACTGTCTCTCATCACCCGACCACTGACGACAATGCATCACGGGAGTGTAAAGGGATTGGATGTAAACTTCCCCTCCGGATGCGCCAGAAGCCCAAGTCGTGCGTCGGAGACGGCTGCGGTGCGCACGGAGGAGACGACGGGAGAGGAAGCTCTTCTCCGGTTCATGTGACGGACAGAGCGGCGCAGTTTCTGGATGAGCTTCCAGACTTTGGATCGGAACGTGGTGCGTGGATACAGATGACATGTGACATGAAACCAGGTCAGTATCAACCTGCGAGTGGTTATTAACCACAAAATGAGAAGAAAGATAAACTAATCTCGGGGACAAGTGGGATGGTTGGGTGAGCTTGGGTGGGTTGAGTGGGAGGGAGGGATGAGTTCCTCTCATAATTGTTATTATTTGAATAACGCAGCTGTTCTCTGCTTGTGTACACTCCATAACAGGCTGCAAACAAATGTATGGTGGGCTTAATGGAAAATCAAGAAATATTGTTCAGCAAAAGACATAAACCAATCTCACTCAAAGTGCAGCCTGCCCGGTGAAAAAAATTCTAAAATTGCTACAGTATGTAATACTTTTCTTTCTCTGTCACAGGGACCAATGAGGTTCCATCAGAGGACGCTCTTGTGCTGCAGCTGCAGCTGTCTAAGAGCCAGGAGAAGCTGGTTGAGGCCCTCAGGGGCCAGCAGGACGAGGTCAGGGAGCTGCAGAGGCTCCTCAGTGAGCAGCAGGGGACGCTGGTCAACCAGCAGAGAGAAATACTGGAGCAACAGAGGAGGATGCATGAGCAGATGGAGCAAGTGAGGCAACTGTGATTGATGATTGATAACGTGTTAATAGTTGGTGCTTTTGTTAGTGGCCAGTGATTAGAGAAACATTAAACATTTATTTTATTTATAACATTATTTTGTTGGATGATGACCATTGATCTTCCTGTGGGGGATCTTTTCCACATGGAAATCAGATGATGAGAAAGTTCTGGAGCTGAAATTAGGTTAGATACACACAGAAGTGACTGGGGGCTGCATAGAAGAATCATACATTTTGTAATTTAACTTGTGTATCCGTGGTTATTATAAGTCATAGTAATTATTGATATGATGATACTAAACAAAGTGTTATTTTTGTCCAAACTTGTTTCATACTTCCAGGTTAAAGCCCAGTACAACATACTGATGGACAGCATCAAACAAACATCTTTCCAGAACCTCCAGGGGGAGCTAGACAGTCACATGGAGACCCTGAGTGGGCAGGTTAGAAACCACCAAGCACAGCAGGCCCTCTCCCTGCACAAGGTTGACATGGAGGCCAGCGTGATGGAGGTGAGCTGCAGGAATGGAGGGCGTACAAGTGTTTTCAGAATATAGTACAAAAAAAACAGCAACCATCAGTCAGTAAATACCAGATGTTTTCATGTTCACAGACCAAACTCATTTGTAAGTGAACTGTGATAAAAGTTAGTTGTAACTGAAGGAATTTAAAAAATGGGCTTTACTTTCACGCCAGCCAACATCTTGCAAGAATATGTGTCTGTTGCTGTTTTGTTGTTGTTTTCTTGTTGTGGAAATGTCAGTCTGGGAAAAACTATACATAGATCCAGTGATGGAAAGTAACTAAGTACAATTATTTTTGCAATTTTACACTTTTTACATTAATTTAATTAAGTTTAGTTACAAAATATTTTACAAATTCAATTAATAATACAAAATATAATCAACAAATAACAAATAAGTCCCATGTTTACCAGCTGCAACATTAACATGATGTACATATTAATGTATCAATAAAAATAAAATAATATTCTGCGAAATGAGTACTTTTACTTTTAGTATTTTAGGAAACTTTGATGCTATTACTTCAGTAGTTTTACTTAAAGTAAAATTTTGAATGCATGATTTTTACTTGTAACAGAGTATTTCTACACTGTAGTATCGCTATTTTTACTTTAGTAAAAGATCTGAGTACTTCTTCCACCACTGCAGTAATCCCTGCATTTCTTATTTTCATACCTGGTTCAATCTCACATAGTGATTTCTGACTTAATGTTAGTATGTTTTACCATGTTTTAACTAAATCTAATCTAATTTAACTTGTCCTTCATCTAGCATGGTATTAAGTGGATTGAACAAGTAAAACATCTGCAATTTATGACATCTGGTTTTCTACTCTCTTTATATGATGTGTAGAGCTGACCCTAATGTTTAGTTCATCTGTGATTGTCACGATTGTTGTGTTTGCTGCCATCAGGTGGGTCGCTCGCTGTTGGCCTGTGGGAATTGCGGTCCTGACGAATACTGCGGCTTCAGCAGTGGTCATCCTCGCTGTGAGAAATGCACCATCTGTCCTGCCGGCTTCTTCCTGGTTGCCCAGTGTTCGGTCCACGCAGACAGAATCTGCCAGGTGCACTACCAACTTTGTACAGTATGACACAGGAACTTGATTGTGGACGTAAACAGGACTCACACATGATGACAAAACTTTAATTCAAAGCATTGGAGAAAAATCTAAGTTTGTGTTGTTGGATGAGTTTTAGTGGATTACTTTCCATTGTTTCACCACTGATTGTTATCTAACGTATAAATGTCAGGACAGACAGACTGACAGACTTAAGAAACAACAAGCGGAGGACAGGACAAGAAAGCAGGTTTAAATTTGAACCTGCTTTAGATGCCAGTCGACTTTGGTGACCCGTTGAACACATAGTTAAACCTGCAAGTACTTTTTGCTTCCAGTTGAGGGCAGTAGAAACACAACATGGTTTCCTTTAGGTTGAAATGGTGAACTTGTTAGAGAACAGCTGCACATCTAGGAGTTACAGAGCAACATTAGCATTCATTTGGAGTCATGTTTCTGGTTGCCTGGCAAATGTATGGTAATGTATTTTAACTCTGTTACTGGTCTCCACCAACTCCTGATGGAAATGTCTTGTTATTGAGCTGCTAAATGATCCACTTGAAGCTTTTTGGCTGCCAAAAACAGTGAGAGGAAACCAAAACAGTAAAGTATTGGCCAGAAAACCAAAACAAAGCTGAAAGATGCTATAAAGCTCTGTAGAGCTGAGTGGAACTACAGAGTAGGGTGACTTTCTGTGGGTTCCCCCACTATGAGCATATTTTATAAGTATTCAAGAATTAATAATAGCTGATTTAAATTTCAAAGTGCCACTGTTTTCATCATTACAGGACAGAGATGAATGCCTTGAAATAGCTGATCTGTGTGGAGATCAACAGAAGTGTCTCAATACTCCAGGTAACATAAATTACTGAGAACATTTGACAAAATTTCCTGCATTTGACTTTAACTGTACAAACTTTCCCTTACTTTCTCGCTCTTTCATTTGTTGAACTACAGACTGTTTATTTATACCGTGCTAATTAAGACATTGAAATAAGCTTTGAACTAACACTCAGCTCTTTTTTCACTTGTCATCAGGTGGATTTAGGTGTCAGGGCATGACAGAGCAAGATGCCAACTCAGGAATGTGCGGCCACGCCTACTTCTACAACTCAGACATGGATGAGTGTCAGGCCTGTCATGAGTGTGATGGCGAGATCGTGGCTTCACCTTGTACCTTCACCACAGACACTATCTGCTCTGGCCCTGCTCCTGTTCCTGACAGCGCCCTCTCTCTATCCTGGGCTGGAGATGTAAGTCTGCCCGCCGCAAAAGGCCACATCCTGGCTCACGCCTTCTCTAGTCTGCAGCTACACATCCAGGGAAGAGCCAATGCAGGACTGGTGTCCGCTGAAGACGGGCGCCTGGTGCTCAGGCAGCACGGTCTGGTCTGGCTGGATGAGAATCTCTCGGTTAGCCACGGCTGTCGCAGCTTCATCCAGGTGTGTCTGCGTATGAACAACACAGACGGCTCTGAAGGTCGCGACCTCAGTGGTGTTAGGGTGGAGCAGCAGGAGGGAAGGTCGCTACAAAGCGTCAGCATCAGCGGGGTAGCAGAGGTTGCTCCAGGCCACGTGATCTCCCTCTTCCTCCGGAGCGCCAGCCATTACTGTAACCAAAGCAGTGACGGTCTGCAGCTGTACGACCCTTCAGCAGCCCCGCTCAGTCTCCTCTGGCTCTCTCATGACACCGGGGCTGTTGCCATGACAGCACAGGCCACAGTGTCTGCACACTACCACACGAACTATCGCCCGGTCTTCCGCACTACCTCCGTCTCTGACCCTTATGTCGTGGGGCTGACTCATGACAGCCGTGGGATTCGTTTTACAGAAAGCGGCACTGTGCGTTTTGTATTCCAGCAGGCATTGTACTCCATGGGCCAGGCGTGTGTGAGTGAGGGCTTCCAACTGTTGGCGTACATCAACCACAATGGGACTGGCAAGGAGTTGTGCCGTTCCTTCAAGCCAGGCGTCCACTACCGAGACACATCCATATCTCTGTCTGGAGCATCCAAAGTTGGCCCTGGGGACACACTGGGCTTTGAGATCCTCTCACCTGCTCAGTGCAACGTACGTTTCTTTGGTGACGAGACAGGCATCAGTACCATCAGCTTGGTTTGGGTCCCCGCTGCCATCTCTTCTTCTCTGTATGCCTCCGTGGCACACCACAGCCTTCCCTCAGGAGCAGTACGAAACAAGCCTCTGTTCTTCCGCCAGACCAGCGCCCAGGTGTCCCAGATGGGGCTGCTGGGGAAAGGATCCACAGATCAGAGACGAGATTTTGTCTTCAGGGAGAGTGGCACGGCCAGTGTGGCTCTGGATCTCAAACTCATTCACTCCTGCAACCTGGTCAAGGTGACTCTTCTTAGGCGAAGTGATCCAGAGGGGTCAGGAGGAGGCCGGGAGGCAGAGGGAGGACGACCCTTCCCTCTGGCCCAGCAGGTGGGTGGTCAGATGCCTGAGGGCAGCCACTGGGCCGGAGTGAGCCTGCGGGTGACCTTCCAGGTTCATAACGGCACAGCGGTGTTCTTCACACTGGACTGTGTACGTGGACGGGTTAACCAGATCAGCCACCAAACAGGAAGTGGAGTGTCAATCCTCTGGGTAGCAGCATAATATATATATAAAAAAACAACTTTATTGTGTTATTTCTTTGTATTATTTCCAATTCAGTAGACCAGATGTTAAGCCATTTATATGATGGACTAGTTTCATTGGTTTGATTATAAAGGTTGGACTGTTTGGGAAAGACGCTTTCTTCTCAGGAGTTTGACAAGACGATTGATACCACTCTTATATCTGTTTGTTAAATATTAGGCTACAGCCAGCAGCTTGTTAGCTTAGCTTAGCATGAAGACGGGAAACATGCAGAAAAAGCAAGGCTGGCTCTGTCCAGAGGTAACAAATTACACCTGTTATACACTGCACAAAAAAGAAAGTGTGGCTTGTGTGGTTTTATGTGTGTGGCTGTCCTTTATCTGTACTAAGCTAAGCTAAGCTAAGCCAAGCTAACCATACCATCTCCTGGCTATTGCCATATTTAATGGACAGATTTGCGAATGGCGTGGAGAGGCAAAGTTACACCTTTTCCGGTGTGCCCCATGGGTCCCAACTTTGGAAAAAATCATGAATGGTAGTCTATGGCGAGAGACAAATAAGTTTTTGATCCAGTTTGAACCTTGCCAATGAAGTATGTCTCTTATCTCGCACAGCGTGTCACCAACACTAATCTCACTGCCCCTTGTAACGTTATCTTACCTGGGGTGTTTTTTCAAGTGGCTCCTGATCCTTCTATCAGCCACAAAGAGAAAGAACGAGTAAGACCTACTATAGTGTGACAACATCCCGGTACGAAAGCACACTGGCATCATAGCTTCAGTGGCTAACGTTAGCTTTTGGAGGGAGAAAGTCATGACATGACTCACGCAACCAGTATATTCGCAGTCTTAGACTTCAACGGTTTTACGAGAAACTGCAACTTTTTTGTCTTTATCGATTTAGTTTACATTACGTTTACATTATTTTGACTTTTTTATCTTTTCAATTGGATGTCAAACAGGATTAAAAAGAAGTCTTGTCTCTCACCATTGACTACTGTTCATATTCTTTCCAAAGTTAGGTCCCATGGTGGTCCACGGGAAGGGGCATGACTTTGCCTCTCTATTGATCTTCTCATTTAACTCTATCTCTGATTAAGCAATGTCCCAAGCATTCATTTAAGCTGCTTGATTTTGTAGTTAAGTAGCCTACAGCTAAAACGACTTTTGTAAAAAAAAAAAAAAAAAAAAAAAAAAAAAGAAAAGAAAAGAAAAGAAATAAAAATAAAAATAAATAAATAAATAAAAGCTCAAATATGGACTTCTATGTTTAAAAAATGTAGCATTTTGAATAAATCACTTTATTTATATTAATGCTGGTATTAATTTTGTGTATTGATTTCTCCAGAAGTACAAAGATGTCTCTAAACAACTGTGTTCAGTTTGGACACAATTTTTCTCATGTTTGAGTTTTCTGCTTGTTTTATGTTCAGAAATTCCATGTGCTGTACTTTGTCTGTCTTTTATTTAAGTAATTCAGTTCCTCTGTTGACACCAAAGGACCTTCATTTGATTATTCCCACTCTGACTAGGCTGCGGCATTTTCTGCTGTCACCAAAATCGATTTGCTGGTACTGGTTTCATTCAGGAGTGTGTTTTTTAAGAGCATGTGTTTCATGTTAGCCGCCATTTTCTAATGTGAATATCTTCTGCATGCTTTGTTTAATGACCACTTTCTGCATATCACAGGCTTTAAGAGAGTCATGTGTTTCACTGAGGGCTAACGCCCCGTTGGCATTAAACTGTCCTGGAGAGACAGTGTGCTATTTTAATTATCAACACCTTAATGAGATATAGTTACGGTATACGTAAAATGTAATAAGTGTATATTTGATGTTTTATATTAAATACAATAAAGATAAAAATGCTTCTGATTTTTGCTGCTGCCTCTGTATAAGGACTCTGCTTCTTTAAGGTGAGACTTTTAAAAGAAGAAATAACAACTTTCTTCTTTTAAATAAAACTCATTAGCTATAAAATATGCTATTGCTCATTTTAAACCACTCAGGGGTTGTACCTGCAGCCTAAGTTGGTGTGGTATGAGAAGTTTACTTTACAGTGGCTAATGTTAGCGAATGTTAGCAAACTTTTAGAGAGATATTGCTGTGTAACTGACATTTAGTTGGTTATTTAGTGAGTTAATTCCCTGTCTTATCTATTTGTGCTACTGTTACTGCTATTTTCCATTGCTGGCATGTTTTAGCACAAGCTTCTTAAGTTATTAGTACACAGCTGCTAGTTATAACTGTTTATTAGTAATAGCTAGCTAGCTAGTAAGCATCCACAGCTAGTCCACAATTATAAGAATATTTTGTGAACCTTCTTTTTTTTTTTCTTTGACTTATTTTAAGGCTCATCAGGATCAAAATCATATATATATATATATATATATATATATATATATATATATATCACATATAGTGATTTTTATAATGACAAAGATGTACTTTTTGTGCGTGATGTCCTGAATTGAGCATTTAGAGACTGATAATGTTACACGTATTAATCCTATCATGAGCTTTTCTCCCTGTGTGTTGCGTTCAGAGACATGGAGAATGAATTGAACATGTTCACTCTTAGCAGAAGCTGCCAGGTGTTTCCTATTACACATCAAAGAACAGGTCCTTTTTCGTGAATTTAAACAGTTGAAATTATATTAGCCGGGTAGTTAACCTCCTAATGGCCTTCCTATGCACGTCCACGGACAACCCTTCTCCTTCCCAGAGCGCAGCTCTGCTTTGGCACAAGATCAAAAAGCATATTACGATCCTGGGCATATGTTCTATGAAAACCAGTAGACCAGTTGATGTTATTATTTCAACCTTTGAAGTTGTGACCTCCAGGTTAGGGTGTGCTATAGATTATTCAATAAATCATGACTTTTAGGGGATTAGTGCCATTAATATGCAGGTCTGTGTCTTGAAGGTGCTGGTATGAAGTCTCTGGGATCAAAAGAGTGCCGACTCAACCATTTCCCACTCCAGTCCTCTAATTCTCTCTAGTTCAAGGTGGCTTGACCAGGACTCTTACCATGAATAAAACATGGCCTGTACAGTTTATGGACTAAGCCTAAATCTTTGTCAGAAACTTGACAGGAGACCAAAGACAATAAGCAGAGCTAAGTTGACAAACAGAAAAGAAAGGAAGCGTATCATGAGACAAATTGAAACCACCTCCAGGCTGATGGATGACTAGTTGGGTGAGTTATGGAGGCCTGAGGATGAAATACGTTTAAGGAAAAGGGTCAGAGCCCCGTGATATTGAAAGCGTCTGGCAGGACTAGTTGCCCTAACACATTAGCACTAGATAATAGAAAATAGAGTACAGATGGGGGGAACGATATCGTGTGTCGAGCAGGTACGCCTGTGTCTTCAGGCAGTCCATGTGTTTGTTTGCATGCATGTTGGCCTTTAGAATTTGGTTTATAACTCTCAATTTCCATGGCTTCCAAAAAAACAAACGAACAAAAAAAGTCATAGGCTACAACTTAAAGCTACTACAAGAAGTTTTTTAACTGGTCATTAAACAGTTTCAGTTTAATACTGATGCCTCCATATGACCTACATAAGCCAACAAGACCATCTGTGAAAAGTTCTGCATTTCTCTATAGTTGTTCTTAATGCAATTTAATTATAATGTTATTACATTTTTGTCTTGCAAATGCAGAAAACAGTGTGAGAGACTCTTATAATTTATATTCTTAAAAAGCAAAAATATTTTACCGTGTTTTTCTAATACATAATTCCATATTTCATCGTTTTTATGTCTCAAGTGTTAATCTACAATCTAGAAAAATAATAAAAATAAAGAAAAAATGTATTGATTTATTGTACTTTTTTTCCCAGGTCAAGGGGAGGGTCCAAATACCAATATCCCTACAGAGGACTTACTTTTTTGAGAAATTGAACACAAAGATTAACCCCCGACATGCCCACACTGATATTTTATCATTTGTCTTTTTAAAGAAATCAGCCAGGTTAATCTTGTAGTAGGACGATTTCCTTCCAAAACCTATGTTCCTCAAAAGAGTCTGACACGTCATAGTCGTGTCCACTTTTGCCTGATATCTACAGGCACGTGTGGTGCTCACAGTCTTCACAGCCAGAGCGACAGACAGGCTGCCAGAGTTTGAGTGAAGCATGAGGTGGATGGAGGGGCTACTGGGCTACATATGGTGCACAGACTGCAGATACACACTACAGGTAGCAAGAATGTGCAGAGGGCAGGTACACTCCTAACTTTGCCCTCAATAGTGAATCAACCATAACATCAAGGCAACATATACATTTATGTAGAGAGGGAGAGAAAGATACAGAGGAAGGAGTGGGAGGAAGAGGAGAAGAAAGCTGTGGGAAAGAAACCAAAAGTCCGAAAGAGAGTGAGAAATGGCTGCTTCTGTGTCTCTGCATCTGGAAGCAGTTCTCACTTGTTTTGAACTTTTCTTCTCTGCTTTTAACTCACCCAGAGGCGTCACAGTTTCTGTGCTCTGTAGTAAGTCAAATTGTTTTGGGGCAGACATTTATAAAAAAAACAAAGTTTGTAAGGCTTTTGATAGTAGACCAATGAGACACACATTGTAAAATGGGAAACTTAAATCAGAGCATATTTAACATCAGAGCAAAATTTTGTTTTAAGAGAATATAACAATGCTCGTTACACAGTAGCTTAAAGCACACAATTGGTTACATATGTTAGAAAAGCATACAGAATGTTATATTATTTATTTTGTCTATGATTTCATCAATGTCCTGTCATTTCTTCTTGAAAAGCAGTGCATATAATATCCCCAGTGGTGCAATACTGCCCTCTACAGGAGAAAAAGACAATACAATATGATTTTGTATGATGGAGTTAACATTTATTATCACTTCATAAGGGTGCCACATTTTTTACAGCATCACAACATGTTAACAATTACTGATTTCATATAATTTGGTTTATTTATTTGCTATATGACAGCACATCCATAGTATTGTAGTGATTTATATTACTGTAATACTGGTTTAAAATAAAATTAGTTCAGGTACAATTTTCATACATGGATGCAGATGTGAGTCCATTATCAGTGATTGTACTTCAGGGGTTACAGAGCAAATGATATGTCTTTTTCAATATTATTATCATTTTATAATGATCACAAAATGTTTTAGACAATTATCATGTAGGACTATATCTCCATTTAATAAGTGACAACAGGAAAACATTAACTGTCTAATAAAGTGAGTAAATGTGGTTAAAAATAAGACTACAAACTGTCAGAGTTAAAAAATCCCACATAGCATTCAGGGATGTGGCTACAAAAACCCATCAGGCTTTGGATATCAGGCTACTAATAAAGTCATGTATATTTAAAGCTCATGTGCATCCAGATATCAGAGATCTACGTGATAGTTCGGCACTTAAGTGTTGCAGCAAAAAGGAAATTACAAGCTATCATCTCATAAAAGGCATCTTTGAGGCAAACAGTGGAGAAATTAATTAATGGGAATGGGATGAAATCAGTAAAGTGACAAATATAAAGCCAGAGAGTTTATGTTGAACAGCAGCAGCCTCTTCGTTGGTTACAGCTTTGGGCTTGAAATAGTGAAAACAGCTGAAATACAAAAAAGACTGTAAAGCTGCTGATTGCGAATAAACACTTTCAATGCATTAAAGCTCATTAAGGCTGCCATATATGCTCAACAATGCTGCCATGATGTTGTTGTGAAATAACAAATATTAAATGCACCTTTGTTATTTTTTGGACTAAAACAGTGAGAGAATCTCCACTGAGTGTGGCAAAACTGTGTATTTAAAGACTATGAATGTAAGTTTAACATATGTAAAACACTGCATCATGTAATAACAAGTTGATTTTTGGTCCATGCTGCGAAGAGAACTGACTGTCTCTAAGATGTGAGAGAGAGAGAGATGAAAAAAAGATGTGAAAAAGATGACATATAGAAAGATGTCCACAAAGTGACAGGTAAGAAGGAGTATAAATAAGAGGATGAAGGATGAGTGGGTACAGAGGATAAACTGTGTCACGTTGGTTAAATAAGGCAGATGGTGAGACGTTTCAGTGCAGTATCTCAATGAGGAGGCGTTTGAAGTCTCCGCCACACTCTGAATCCAGAGCGTCTTTCAGGGTAACGTCGTATTTCTCCAGGTACATCTCCTTCACTGTCTCCAGGTCGATCTGTGGGTTAACGACATAACAACTGCTGTCAGCACAAACACTGGGTTGCAGATTAACTCTATCCACAGCTGAGCAAAATTGTGTTTAAAATATATAAATCCAGATAAAAAAAATTAAGCAGAGCTCTGCTGCACAATTAAAAACTTAAACTGAACTTTAGTAAACTTTAGTTTATTCATGTAAACTGAAGTTTAATTTAACCAATATGGCGATGTTTGCTTACCCAAATTGAAATAAATTTAGAGCATGTTTAAATATTTTAAAATGTGGTTTTTGTTCAGCTGAAATCTATCTGGTTTATTAAACATCATGACTGCTCTGTGGTTATTCAGTATGATTCCATGTTTGACTGTACATTTGCACACACAGACTTACCTCAGAGCGGCCTACAATGATGCGAACGAGTGTGTCTTCATCAGTGCCCAGTCCCTTCATGGCGGCATTAAGGCGTCGGGCAAAATAAAGCTGCGGGTTCTTAGCACACCTGACTGTAAGACACACACAAACAAAGGCAGCAGGTGTTACTACAAAAACTGATATTAGATTTGTTATTTCACGGCTTGTGAACAATCCTGTCACAGTGTAACCCACCAAGAGTGATGTAGCAGTCCTTGAGAGTCCCTGTTGCCTCTGAGTTAATGGTGTCCAAAATGTCTGTCCCCGAAAGCTGTAAGACAATATGTTAAGATGAGAATTATAGAGTCTCAACAATGAGGAGTCCTCAGCAGGAAATCATCTGGCAGGAAACAGTGCAGTCCTTACCGATTCATAGGCCTTAAAGGTGGCCTGAAGCTGCATGTAGTTCCTGTGTGTCAGGATGAAGGTGAAGGTCGACTCATCTGTGCCAAACCTGCCTTCTCCTGCCTGACGGACACAAAAAGAGGAAATAATACAACAACATTTGTGAGTATTAAGCTTCATATTAGATGCCTCTCGTTTAATTTCTCAGCATTAATCAACTGAACCTATGATATTTTGGCTCATTTGCAGAGAGAGACAAGAAGTGTGATTATTCATTAAATGCTAATTCCTGTTTCTTTACAACCTGGGTCTTATTTTCATTTTTTTGGTGACCCTTCCTGTCATTAATAAGATTGTAGGGCTTACTCCAGTTAACTCCAGAGACCTGGGAACATGGTGAGTACAATATTACCATGACAAACACTGCTGGCATGGATGCAACCGCGACTAGACTTACCTGCAGATTTTCAAATGACATTTACTTGACTGATGATAAATTCTGACCATTATAATATTATACTGGATATATGTACAACTACACAGTGCTGATATACATAAACATTTAGATGGACTAAATTATGTCCAACAACAAAAACATGGGGGGTCTGTATTCTCATATCAATGCACAGTAAATCTTCCAACCCAAACCCAAATTTCCACATACATATACATAAGTTTGAGACAAAATATACAAACCATAGAAAAACAAAAATAGCATATTCTGTATTCTGATTTATACTCATTCATTTACAACTCTCTCTCTCTCTCTTAAGTCTCTCTTCCTGTTTATTCTCAATCATCTGCCGTCAAACTTTAGATTTGTTTTCCTCTCTGCTGTCATTTCACCTCCAGTTCTTCATATCCGCTGCTCAGGTTGAGCTCATCAGAAGACCACTCCTCATCACATGCAGGTCTTCAGCCATCCTTTCAACACCACCAATGTCTTCTCCACGCCCTTTACACACGATGATGTCACGATGGGGCCTAATTGCTAAAGACTTTTCACATTTCTCATCTTGATTGTGCGCGTTCAATAAATATATTTCATTCAATCAGAATGAAGCCTCTCCTGATTGAAATGACATTCACCATGGTCACGAAAGTGTCTGATAACTTGTGTTAGCTAATTGGCACCAAAAACAAAGTACATGGTGATAGGAATGTCATTATTTTCACAGTAGTTGCAGTTTAGTATTTGCTCATAAAACAAAGTGTAAATATTTTTAACCTGATGATGGCGCGAGATGAAAAATTTCAAGATCCTCAAAGTAATTACAAGCCATGGTGAAGGGAACATTTCCAAGCTACATTTTACAGTGATCCATCCAGTCGCTGCCAAGAAATAATTTTACTAAAATTTAAAAATGTCAATCCTTTACTGGTGCTAGACGAAAAGTCAGGGGATCACCAAAGACAGTAGGATTCACTGTCTGGGGACGATAAATGTCTGTACAAAATGTTCATGACGATCCATCCAATAGTTGTTGTTGATGTATTTCAGCTTGGACCAAAGTGGTGTCCATCTGCCATCCCTAGGGTCAAAATGTAATGTGGCTATAACGAACAGACTCAGGATAATTCATTCTTATATGAGGAGTTGTACGAAACACCTATAAAGCCTCGCTAAAATATGGTAAAAATATTCTCGCAGACACATTTATATTTGTACAGTCTTACTGTGAAACTAGGAAGCTTCACGCCTTAGTTGTGAATTTCCACAAAGACTCCACAATCCTGTACTGTAATAAAAGCCACAATACCAGCCTTACTAAAAAAAACAAGCTTTGATTTAATATAAATCTGTACTTGTGAGATTTGCCAGTCATCCATCTAAATCCGGGATCACATTACCCTGCAAACATTGGTGTTATTTAAAGGGCAAACTATGAATAAAGCCTCTAATTTGAAAGAAGTATGCAGCGCAGATTTCATCTGAGAACCAACCTCAAACAAAGATGTGGCATCCTGTTGGGCTAAATCCTCATCCACTTCATAGCCCTCGTCTCTGGCCGCCTGTAGAAAAAGAGAAGAGAGGGATACAGGGGAGAGATATGGAGAGGAGAAAAGGGGAAGAGAGATTTAAGAGGATGGATAAGGGAGGCGATGCATATAGAGAGAGTGAGGAAAAAGATTTAGTGAGTGGAGGAAAGGTCAAAAAGATGGATTACGAACATAATCTCAGGCATTTAATGGGATAACAATCATCTGCCACACATTAGTGGGAATAGTTTGAAGGCCATTGCAGCTCTTTGGATAGACGTCGCTGTAGAACATGAGTCACAGTGTGTTCGTGTTTTCTTTCTGGGGGAAGGAAAAGAGAAGGGAAGCAGAAACAGGGTGGGAGCGCTGGAAAAGCTGGAGAGGGCAATGCCAGACAATGTGATGTGTGACAAAATGCCTCAGTGGGCGAATCACAGTGTGGAGAACAATTCTGCCAGCTGTTATCAAAGGAAGACGAGTACTATTCTTTTTTTTATGGCTTCCATCCAGATTACAGACTTCCACCTTAATAACTGTGCTTGAAACTCTTCCTTTGTGTACTGCAGCTCTTCTTGTAACTGCCACTGCTGTGAAAGTAACTTTCATGGTTAAAGAAGAAATATTTAATATATTTACTGTACTAAATCATAAAATTTCCATGATGTGTCATCAGAGGTTAAGGAAACATGCATAGAACGTCTATTATTGTTTGCCGTTTCGTGCTTCTAAGAGTTCAAATTAATGCCGAAAGTTCACTGAATGAGTTTAGGGTCTGTTCATAAGTCAAAAGAAATCATTCATAATCTTTTAGACAGAGTAAATGTTTATAACGGTTAAACTGAGCAATATGTTAACGCAGTCTGGCAGGCAGTAAGTCACCCCAACTCCAGAGTGTGTATTTTCAGAGCAGTGGGCTTTTGTTTTCAGGATAGCAGACTCTGACACTGACAGACAATTGACAGTCATACACGGATGAACAACTTACAGTGTAGGACTTGTCGTCACTTGTTACTGTCAACTTACAACGTTGCACTTGTCTTGTGTTCCTGCAACCTGCCTGAGCTTCCCTGAGTCTGGGGAGGATGGGGAAACAACTCGCTTCAACCAAAGACTGTAAATTAAATGGGGATTCAAACCAATTTAATATACCAGCTATGGGTCCAACTCTCTATTTTGACTGCAGTGCTGATTTCTGAATGCTGGGGGTGTTACTTACTGCTCCTTTCAGTAAAGCTAAAATAAGGATATAAATACAAATAAATAACAAAAATAATGTTTTCACCTGCAGCAGTGATATCAGCAGGTTCCTCACATCTCCGCTGGTATCATCCTCAATGTCTGCCTCTAAGTCACGTTCATGCACTGTAAGGTAAGAGACAAACAGCTAACTAGGATTGTTAACACCACTAACAGATGTAGAATATCTGTGCTCCAAGTCCTCACAGTGCAGTGCTACAACATATTTTGTAATAAGTGAAATATGACCCTAATATCAGACTGCATTTGTGGCCAGTGAGTGAGGAAAACGTGGCTCATTACGCAGTGAATCACTTCTAAAAGTGAAACACCCACAATATTATCTGTTCCATGTGTTGGTTAAATGACCACACTTTCCAGTATGAACATCAAGTTGCTGTTGTGGATGACTCAGCACAGAAAAAAAAACTCACCCTGGGCGTAAGCCTCCTTGTACTTCAAGATGTCCTGTTAGAAGTAAAAGAAAGATGAGATTTAGTCATTATAAAGCTGCTCTTATCAATATTTTCATTATTTCATATATTTTTATATTTTAAATCTATCAAATGACGATGTGTCACATGAAAAGGGGCTTGTAGTGTCAAACCCACAGACAACTCTTTCATCTGCACTAAATAGGAAATTGAGAGCCAGTGAGAACAGACTCCTCACTGTTCCCAACCTTAGGGTCCCGTCCCCCACTAGGGGTCGCCAAAGCTTCACAGGAGGTCATGAGGACCTCATGATTCTAAGAGGCGTAAAAAAAAAAAAAAAATTTTTTTTAAATGTACCTCAATGGCATCCATGTCAGCATTTCATTAATTTCTGTGGGGAAACTAAATGAGATTTGTTATTTTTAAAGGACCAGCTTTCCGAGTGCAAATGCCTTGCTTCACCTGCTCCCTCAAGTGTGCCAGAGAACTGGTTGAAAATTCCTGGAAAACTTGAAAGGCTGTATCAAGAGTTTGGTTTGTCTGTTCTGGGCTAATGTAGAGATATGGTGGTGCAACATGGCGGCCTGTTCTAAGGTAACTGAAACACACCAATTCTAATTTTCAGGTGATTATACACTAATGAATACATACTTATACATAATTTCTTGCATTTTCTGCCAATAAATCTCCTTAAATCTTACATACAGGACCTTTAACTTTTCATTTCATCAGATCAAATGTTTGATTTGTCCAGTACTTCATGAACAAATACCTGCTAAACCAATGGCATTCCCATCATCAAGCTGTACGTTTGATAACAGCACCATCTAGCTGTAATAAATTGATATGCTAAGATGTAAATGATGGTAACTGTTACAGTTGCTTATCTAACCTGCTTAACTAATGTAAAGTGATTATGAATATTATGTTCTATTTCTGTCATAATCTGCCAATAAATCCCCCTAAATCTTACACTCTGGACCTTTAAGATTATTTAAGATATGAACTTTAAAAGACTGTCAAAGGATAAAATCTGAACATAAGCTATGTTCTCAGAGCCATCAAGCAGCTGAGTCCAGCACTGCTGATAATTTTATTATAGTTAACCCGAAGTTGAAGACAAAGTGAAACTAAAACACAACAATAGCATCACATATTGACAGACCTCATTGGTGGCTGTGCACAGGATCTCCACCAGTACAGCTTCGTCCGTGCCCGCCCCCTTCATGGCCTTCCTCAGCTCCTTGGCGAAGTAAATATGAGGAGGGTCCAACATGGCAATGATGGCATTTTCAAAACTACCTGTCAGCTCCTTCCTCAGGACTTCCTCCAACTCCTGAGCGAACACAGAATTAACACTGAAGTAACGCGGTGCATCATGGTTGTTATTGTTGTTGTTGTTGTTGTGTGTGTGTGTGTGTGTGTGTGTGTGTGTGTGTGTGTGAAAGAGAGGAAGACAGGCAGGTACTCACATCATCATATTTTTCAAAGTATGCCTGCTTGATCTCCACACGCTGAGCTGAAGAACGATTGGCCAGGATCTGAGTAATGGCCTCTTCATCTGTGCCTGGAGAATACAGCAATATACACTACATACATCAGAATCCTTCAAATACAGTTAAAGTACTTAAACAGTATAGCAATATTACACGATTACAACAAAATTAAAAAGCATTGTGAAGGCTGAACCCAATCTAGGGATACTGTCAATCAACCTGGACAGGCCTTTCATTTGCTGCTGGAAATGGAGTAAAACAGCAGTTTTTAAATGTTATATTCACACTAAATTAACTGACAGTAATAATATATGATGATCATTTCAGTGGGCAGAAGGAGAGAAGCCTGTCACTGTCAAACTACCCATTCCTCATAAAGCATAATAAACTTTTAGTATGTCTGTCCGATCTCAAGGAGCTTTAATATACTTGAGGCTATAACCTGCAATGGCAGTTATAAATGATAGCAAAGACAGAGCAGGACTTATCAAGTAAGCAGGAAGTATTGATCACACAGTGCTGCTGGTATATATGTAGTGTTGCAGCTCCCAGTGGATAGTTGCCAGTGACAGATTGCTGCAAAATGTTCTGCCTGATGTCTATCTTCAATTAAAAATACTGCAAGGAGTTTTTAACTGTTTATGAAACAGTCTCAATTTGATTCTGATGCCTCTATATACCTACATAAGCACATGAGACCATCAGTGAGAAGATTGGCTGTTTTTATACTTAGTTATACTTGGTTGAAGTCTTCTTGAAATCAGATAAAATGTTGATGCAGGCATGCAGGCAGGAGGAGAATTTCTCTGACAAGAATACTGTGTGTACTATGTTAACAAGTTAAAAAGAAGTAGGAGGAGGTTTTTCTTTGGATGATTTCATTTTTGACATTATGTTTTATAATTATGGTGGTGGAATCACCACCACTTTTGTTTCCACCACAATCAATATATCAAAGTTCCTTTTAGCTGCTTAGCTTTAAAAATTATGTTCATTTTGTTTTGTTCACATGACAAGTTTTGATGTCAGTAAAAGTAGTTGAATTCTTAGGAAAACTTAGGAAAGACATACTGGATCCATTGTGAGTGCACTTAGTTTAACTCTAACCAGGCAAAAACATATGCTTTATAATTACATACAAATAGAAAGAGAGGGAGGCTTAAAGAGAGCACCAAATAAGAGGAATGAATGAAGAAAAAAAAGGCAGAATAGACAATTGATCCTTCCTGAGCCCAGCCCCTTTTTTGTCTGTGCTCAAATAGAGGGTATGCATGTGACGTCACAGTATGCAGAACGAGTGGCAGTGTTAGTGTTGAGCTTTAATGTGGAAAAAAACACAAATCCAAATCTAAAATTGGAAAGAGCTGTTGTTTTGTGGACTGTCTAAACTGATTCAACAAGCAAATGAAAGAAAAGAGAAGTGAATGGATCACTGCAGTTCACAGCATCGAGTGGAATCGAGGCACTGAAACATGGATTTGCAATTGTCATGTTGTTTGCGATTCCTGGTCACATGTGAGTGTCCATGAACCACTGTTTCTTTGGTAAGATCACTGTCAAGTCCAGCCGCCTTTAATTTCAGATAATTGTTTGTTTTAGTGCTGGTTTTGCAGGTTCTCCTCTTAAGGCAGCCATGTTTCAGGATGCTTTGCCATTCAGAATGACTGAGGGTGTGTCTTCAGGAGGGAAAGTGCATTTCTTCTGTAACAATTAAGCAAGTTTGTTACTTGGCGTAACCTCGGTCAACGTTCTCCTTTCCCACACTTAGATATGCTATGTACTAGACTTGTCTATGTTAAAATGAAAAGCAAATGTTAAATATGATTAAAACATGTTGCTGGGGGACATGTAAGTTTGACATCTTAAGTTAGCTAATCTTAGCAAACGCTAGCAAAGGATTGATGCAAATTAGCTACCAAGCGTTTTGCTAACATTAGCTAACTTAAAATTTGGTTTTCTTATGAACATCGACAACCCTAGCACATAGCATATATAAGTACAGGCAGCAAGTTGTTTTTCACAGGATGATGAAGTCATGATTGGCTAGTACTCGTTGCATTTGTTGGTTGGGTTGGCATGAAGAGTGTGTATGGGTAATGCTAGGGTAAGAAAATCAGGGTAATCCAATCAGAGTATGAGGGTGGATCATGATTTCGCCATCCTGGGAAAAAAAAATCCATACAGGAAACAGGAAAGAAAAGTTAATGGAGGTTCCAGAAAGGGGTGGGACTTAGGAAGGTTCCACTACAGAAGAATGAATCAAACCTCTTATACTGAACACTTACCTAAACCTTTACATGCTTTTCTGATAGCCTTGATATCAGCTGTGACATCAAAGTCCTCAAAGGGGACTATGGTGGGCTAGAGAATATGAAACAAATGTATAAATCATTCACAAAATTTAAGCAAATATGTAAAAAAAAAAAATTTTAAAAATCACTCAAAATACACTTTTGGGGTCATACATAATTACTGACATATTGTACATTCAAATCAGCCTGTAAAATCTTTCATACAGTTAAAAAATACTAGTGTAAAGCTACAATTATAGCTCTTTCCAGTGAGGCAGATTTAAGGGTGAAGTTCTGAAAATGGTTTAGTCTATTAAAGTCCATCCAGGGCAGTTTGTCCCGCAGGAAAAGGGTGCAGCCCAGTGTGTGTGTGTGTGTGTGTGTGTGTGTGTGTGTGTGTGTGTGTGGTGTGTGTTTTCCGCTGAGA
>JAJHUR010094017.1:21355-34997 GCA_027495735.1 Lutjanus campechanus | reverse complement strand
ATGCCTCTGGTTGACCTCTGAAAGAAGTGAATCGAGTTTGATGTTGCTAGCTTTTACTTTGACAAAAATATGCAATGGTATGTGTTTTTTAGCTAGCGGAAAAATTTGTTTATTTATAAGTACCGCATTTTTTGGAGTAGCAAAATTCTTTTGATAACTTTTCATCAGACCAGTCTGGAGATTGTATGTGCAAACTTTCGTGCAGATGGAGTGTAAACCCTAGGAGGAGTTTGAAAAAGTAGGTTTTTGACGTGTAGTGACTTACAAAGAGAAATATGCTGTAGGAATGGGCGGGGCCTATGTCCGAAGATACGGCTCTCTGTAGAGAATACGTGGATATAAAGTTTATGAAGATGTGATTTAAAATGTGGAAGTTACAGGCTAAAATGCCTTTGCGTCCGTTACAGCGCCACCTAGTGGAATAGACGCATTATTTTTGGTGTGGGTGGTCTGGCTCCTATTCTATATATACCATGTAAATTTCACAGCTCTCAGCATAATACTTGACCTGAAATAAATATTTGTTGGTTATCTCGTAATAAGCCACGCCCACTTTGACCAGTCGTGATTACTTTCGAGATATGGCCTCAGGAGTCACCCAGCATCATAGTCACCAAATTTCGTAAAAATCGGTGTTGCCATATAAGAGATATAAATGTCCCATATTTGCAGCGCCCCCTAGTGGCCAACATTAGCCAACTTGGGCTCACACACCCACAGTCACATGGCAACCTAGGATCTCAAATTTGGTGTTGTTAGCATTTATTTTTTCCGAGATATGCAACTGTTCGCGTTTTAATAGCTAGCTAGAAAAATTTATCCGTAAATAATTTGGGCATATTTTGACCGAACACAATTTTTTTGATAACTTTAGATGAGGTCCATCTGAAGACTCTATTTGCCAAATTTCACAGTGATTGGACAAAACCCCAAGGAGGAGTTCGAAAAAGTAGGTTTTCCAGTCTTCGCGATTTTGCGGGGGGGAAATTATAGGCGGAAATGGGCGTGGCCTAGAGCAGGTGATTCAGGGTAATGCAGGGAATCCGTAGATATGAGGCTTTTGAATGTGCAACATAAGATGTGGTAGTTATAGGCCAAAAAGTATTTCCCTTGGTTATAGCGCCCCCTGCTGGCAGACATATGTGAATTTTTGCCTCTGAGGTAGGTGCAGGGGTCTGGACCAACCCTCCAAATTGCACCACCCTCCCTTGTACGGTTTAGGCTGCAGCAACAGTTTTAGCGGTGGAAAAATAAAAATAATGAAGAAAAACTATAAAAATCCGACCAAAAACAATAGGGTTCCCAGGCCCCGCGGGCTTGGCCCCCTAACTATTAAAACATACAGAAGACCATGATGTGTCATCAAACGCTGCTGCCCTGATGGCGTGGCAAAGGTCGATGTTTCGCCAAAACACAGGAAGTGGACATAACTTCAGTTTACTTGGTCAAATCTTCCTGAATCTTAATATGTTTCTAACTGGTCCTGCCCTGAGCATATGATATTAATTTCATAAGTGGGCGTGGCTAAAGAAACTTTTCCTCCACAACTGATCTGATTGACTTCAAAACTGGTGTGTACCATATAGACTAGTTTGTGATTAAAAGTTATTAAAAGAATTGGTCAGCGTTGAACAGTGTGGGTGTGGCATGGTGTAAACTTTTGATGTCTCGCCATGAAACACGAAATTGCTATAACATGAGATTAAATGGTCAAATCTGCTCCAAACTTCACATGTATGATAAAAGTCCCGGCCTGAACACATCTACATGATGCTCATGAGACATAGTCATAGCACCACCGAGTGGAGACAGGAAGTAACACCGCATTGCTTCCTACAATGTGCAAAGGGGGTGAAAATTCAGCACCTCTTCTGCGAGTCGGCCTCTGGCCACAAGGTTGCAGCCACAGCAGGCCCCGAGTGGCCCAGGGACTGCGGTCGCCAGCACCTAGAGTTGAGTGGGGGTGCGAGGGCCTGTTCAACGCTGCTTGCAGCTTTAATGTTGTGCTTGCTTTTTTGAGTTTGAGCTCCAAAAAGAAAACCCCGCAGGTGCACATCTTCATTTACAAATAAAGCATATTTTTGGTGAAATTACTTAGAACATTCAGAATAGAGTGCAGTTTTATTCTCCCTGGAACATGTTGCCTTTGATTTTAATTGATTATTTTTTTTAAATCACAACTTTCCGTTGCAATTTCATTGCCAAAAAAAAAAAAAAAAGCCTACAAAACATCACAACATGCATTGCAATTATTTAGAAAATCTGTTGTGAAATCAGACATTTTAGGCCACAACAATCCCAAAAACAGCCCAAGAAATCCTACAGGGACTGCTGAGTGTTTTATGCATGTTAGCAAATACACATAGAATGGTCTCTTGACTACATTCCAAATTTCTAATTAAAAACAATATAAGATAATGAAGTCTGATTAGGTATGATGTTTAATCTTTTTGTTGGACAATAGTGCAGTAAGTAAGTGAGTTCCAACCAGCAGTCTTTTGCAACAGATCTTTTAAGTTGTCAAACATAGGTGTAACCGATAACATTATTATTGGCTGCAATCCATTTGGATGTACCAGTAAAGGGTCCTTATAGTTGAGCATGTTGACCCAATGGCCCATCTTGGAATTGAGCCATCATTAGTGTTACGTGTTAGTGCTATATTTTCATCTTTGCTTTTCCTGCACAATTATTTCTGCATCTTCTGACCATTTACCAGTAGAAGTTGGTCTTCGCATTCATCCTACTACATCTTGAATACATTTGCCCTCCACCTCTACTCCTTTAGTCTTTTCAATTCTTCTTCAAAGGTCTTATGAAAACTTGGGATCACTTTGTTGGCTGTAGCTGATGGCCAAAACCAGTGCCTACACAAATTCATAAAAAAAACTGAAGCAGATTAAGGATGAACAGTGTGAGCTGGGGACAAACACAAGAGACCAAATTCCCAGAAGCTACTGTTTATCGTCTTCACTGAATGTCCGTCATGTGACCTCTTCTGCTTTATTTATTGAATTTTTTATTGTTGGTGAATTTTGATTTCTGTTTTAAAGTTATTTTTTGGCCATTTGTGCCTTTATTTGATAGTGATAGCCGAAGAGCAGACAGGAAACGGGGCAGAGAGAGGGGATGACATGCAGCAAAGGGCCAATGGCGAGAGTCGAACCAGCGGCCTCTGCAGACGACTACAACCTCCATACATGAGTCGGACGCTCTACCCACTGAGCTAAACGTCCGCCCTGATTTCTCCCTTTAAAAAAGCTAAATTATCTTCTCAAAACTTTTATTCTTTTGGAGAGTTTATGAATTGAGGACAGCATGCTTTCATTAATGATACAGTTTTTTTTAGCATGCTTTCATTAATGATACAGTTTTTTGCACAGCCCTTAAAGCGATATTCCACCCCAGAATGATAGTCCACTCAATATGTACTCACCCCTATGCTGATGTGATGATGGGTGAAGGTCTTCAGTTCACAAAACAATCCTGGAGTTTCAGCAGAAAACAGCGTTGCAGCCAAATCCAGTACAATGGCAGTGAATGGAGACCACGGATACAATGTAAAAAAAAGAACACAAAATGTCTCCATCCTGCTTGTGTGGTGTAATCCAAGTGTCCGTGAGCCGCAACATTAAATTTAACCACAAAAGACACCATGTACACCATGTTTTAAGCTGAAATGCAAACTGTAGCCTCTCAGACTCGAGTCAGATGCACAAGAGATCTTGTGATATTTTCACACGTGCATCCATCAAGATATGTACCAAGTCTCACGATACATCGACGCCATGTTTACATGCTACCTGGGAGGCTACAGTAGACATTTCGGCTAAAAACATGGTGTAAATGGCGTCTTTTGTGGTTAAATTTGAATGTCGCGGCTCACAGACACTTGGATTACACCATATGAGCAGGATGGAGAGATTTTGTGGTTTTTTGTGTTCTTACATTTTATACGTGGTCAACATTCACTGCAATTGTACTGGATTTGGCTGCAAACTTTTTTCTGCTGAAACTCCAGGATTGTTTTGTACTTGCAGAACTAAATGAACATGTTTTAGAACCTGATGAACTTGCTCAGTTAAGGTAAATTAAGGTACTTTAATTTGTGCAAATCCTTTATAATAATTGTATTTTATTTTACAATTTATGCTGAAAGACTAAAGTCAGCAAAAAGTACCTCAATAAGTATGAAAGAAATCTGATACCACAAACCTTTAGACAATGGAAGAAGAAGAACGAACACACTAAAACCTATTAGAAAATAACAAGATTTGAGAATTAATTAATTAATTAAAAATTGCCATTTTGTGGCTTAAAATGTACTTTTTGTCTATAAATTCTCCCTGAGAGGTGTAAATGTCTCAGTGACTCTGTGGTTAATTGTCTTTGACAGGTTTATATAAAGTTCCTACTTTAAGGTGTGTTGTCCACTTTTCTGCACAAAACAGCAACTATTTAAAAGTTTGTAAAAGACCAACACCACACATTCAGCTTCTGTCATCTCCAGTGGGGGGATGTAACTAAGTACATTTACTCAAGTACTTTACCAAAGTCCAATTTCAAATTACATCCATATTATATTACTTTATATTTCTTCTTAACTTTTCACTACATTTGCCTGACAGGTACAGTTACTTGTTACTGAAACATTTTACTGCACAGTGCTTACTTTTACTTTTCATATTGATAACAGCTGATAATGTTTACATAATTTTACTTGAGTAAAGTTTTAAATGCAGGACTTTTACTCGTAGTGGAGTATTTACACAGTGTGCTTTTAGTATTTTTACTGAAGTAAATGATATGAATACTTCATCCAGCACAGCTCACCTGTCTGAAGATCACCTGGTACCAGCGTGAGGCTGAGTTACATCACGATGTTCTCCACAGAGAGTTTATCATCTTCCTCTAACTGTTGTTGCTTTATGATGTCGGCTGATCAGTGTAATGTATTGTTGTTGTGAGTTCGCGTTTGCCTTTGGGCTTCTGTAGCTGCCTACTTGTGTGTCCCTCACTGCACCCTGTAGCTGTGTGTGTGTGTGCGCGCGAAGCAAGCAGTAAAGTATAAGTTCTGTGCAATGCCGGCCTCGTTACTGTGTCTCTACACGCAATATACACCGGGCAAGTGTATTACATGGTGTCAGAAGTCTGTCAAGAACAGTACACGCAGCCATGAATACACAGTTTGACCACCCCAGGATCGACTGGGATGCGGCTGATCTATACCAAGAATTCGAGAGGTTCCGCAGTCACGTGAGTTTCGTCTTTGACGGTCCTCTCTCGGCGCTAGAAGCTAAACAGAAAGCCGGCTGGCTAGGAACATGGATCGACGAGCAAGGCAGAGAAATCTACAAGACGCTAACCTGGGCGGACGGTGAGAAAGAAGATCCGGCTAAAGTCTTGGATAAGTTCGCCAGCTACATAAGGCCAAGAAAGAATAAAAGGATAGCCAGACATCGTTTCAAGCAGAGGAAACAAGGCGCAACTGAGAGTTTTGACCACTTTCTGAAGGATTTGAGGCTACTACTGATGGACTGTGAGTATGGTGACTCAGATGACATGTTGATTGATACTATAATAGCAGGAATTAGAGAAAAACGAGTCCAGGAAAGGCTGTTAGATAAAGGAGAAGATCTGACATTGGCTAAAGCCATTGAAATTCCCCAGCAATTCGAATGTCACAAAAGCAGATGAGAATTGTAAGAGAGGAAGACTCACAAGTGTCAACAGTGGCCACAAGAACAAAGCACACAGCCCATGCTCACAAAAAGTCACACAGCAACACGCAGACAAAGGCCATTCAGCAGAGGCAGACAGGAAATAAATTCAAAAACTGTGCAAAATGCGGAAAACACCCACAACATACATGGAACCAAGGGAAATGCCCAGCGAAAGGCTCTGTATGTTCATACTGTCACAAACCAAATCACTGGGCAGCAGTCTGCCGCAACCGTAGCATGAGCTCAGTGAGTGTGGAGCCAGAGAACCCACCTGAGGAGGAAATGCTGGACATAAACCTTACACTAGAGGATGTTCCAGTAGCAATTGTGGCAGATGACAAGTGGATGGTAGACATCAGTATTCTGTCCCAGGAAGTGCAGTTTAGAATAGACACATGTGCAAAGTGTAACACACTGACTCTGGACTGTTATCAGTTATTGATGCACACAGGTGAACTGAAACGCTCCAACAAGGTGCTGCACTCCTATTCAAACCACAAGGTGAAGCCAGTTGCCGCAGTCGTCCTCCCCCTGAAATACAAAGACCGTGAAACAAATGCAGAGCTGGAAATTGTGGACATTGTTCAAGAAAATGTGCTTAGTGGCACTGCAGCTGAGGCTCTCAGCCTGATTGTTCGGCTGGACTCTCTGCAGGATGATGCTGACGGAAACAAGGTGAGCACCGCCACCAAAGCCACTCTGAACCTAAACACACAGGCACCCATTGGACTAGAGGATTTTCCCGAACTGACATGCACCACAGGCACCTTGCCAGGCAAATACAGCATAAAGATTGATCCAGATGCAAAGGGCGTCATCCATCCAGTGCGGTTGCACTCAGAGCTAAGATAATCGAGAAGCTGAATGAAATGGTCAAGGATGGATACATTGTCAAAGTAGACCAACCGACAGAGTGGGTCAGCTCCATGGTTGTTGTCTCACGCAAGGACAAGATCAGAATCTGCATAGATCCGAGTGACCTGAACAAGGTGATTAAGAGGGAGCACTACCCTATGCGCACCATAGAAGAGGTCATATCCACCATGCCTGGTGCAAAAGTATTCTCAGTCCTGGATGCTAAATCAGGCTTCCTTCAGATAGAGTTAGACGAAGCGTCATCTCTCCTCACGACCTTCAACACACCAATAGTTAGGTTCAGGTGGCGGAGACTGCCTTTCAGTATAAAATGCGCACCAGAGATTTTCCAGCGCATCATGGATCAAATGCTCAAGGGCATTAATGGAGCCACAGGCATGATGGATGACATCCTTATAGCAGCGTCCACGACGAACGAACATGATGCGATACTGCGCAAAGTTGTCGAGAGGGCCACAAGCTATAACCTGAAGCTTAATTTCAACAAGTGTCACATCCGCCAATCAGCTGTGCCATATGTGCATCACCTGATTACTGCTGATGGTTTAAAATCAGACCCAGCAAAAACTGAAGCAGTAAGAAACATGCCACCGCCGACAGACAAGGAAGGTGTTCGTCGTTTCTTAGGGTTTGTGACGTACCTGTCAAAGTTTATTCCAAACTTAAGTGAAGTAGGCGCTCCACTGCGACAGCTCATGAAGAGCAATGTTGAGTTTGCATGACAGCCAGCGCAACAACAGGCTTTTGACAAGCTCAAGCAACTATGAACACACCCTCCAGTACTCAAGTTTTACGATCCAGTAAAGCCTGTAGAAATATTCTGTGACGCCAGCAGCATGGGACTAGGAGCCGTGTTGCTGCAGGACAACCAGCCAGTTGCCTTCTCATCCAGATCTCTGACGGATGCACAAATCGAGAAGGAGATGCTGTCCATCGTCCATGCCTGCATCAAGTTTCACCACTACATATTCGGGAAACATGTCACGATATACAACGACCACAAGCCACTTGAGGATATCTACAGGAAGCCGCTGCTGTCTACTTCTATGCGCATCCAGAGAATGCACCTGCGGTTACAGTGGTATGACTTCACAGTCAACTACAGAAGGGGAAGGGACATGGAGCTGCCAGACACCCTTTCCAGAGCACAGCTAGCAGACAACACGCCAGAGGCAGCTGGCCTGGAGTGTGTCTCTATGCTCAGCTTCATATCAGTGAGTGATCAGAAAAATGCTGAACTGCAAGAACACACAAAACAGGAGTTAAGCCCTCTCCTATAGACAATTCAGCAAAGCTGGCCGGACAACAGACGGGAAGTACCTGTTCCTGTTCAACTCTACTGGGACTCAAGAAGCCAACTAGTTGTGTCCAATGGCATAGTGTATAAGGGACTACGCATCGTGGTGCCCCCCACCATGCAAAGGCACATTAGAGCTCATACACCAGTCCCACCTAGGAATGTTGAAGAGCAAACAGCGGGCACGTGAAGTGCTATACTGGCCAGGCATGAGTGCCGAAATTGAAAACATGGTCGGAAATTGTTGCAAGTGCGTTGAAATCCAAAACAGACTTCCTAGACAACCACTCATACCGACAGAAACACCAGAGCTGCCATTTGAAGAGGTAGCCTCCGACCTGTTTGAGTTTGAAGGAAAACAGTACATTGTACTTGTGGATTATTACTCAAAATACATTGAAGTAGATGAACTGAAAGATCAGCGCAGCCGCACTGCAATAGAGACTCTGAAAGCGCAGTTCAGCAGGCATGGTATCCCTGCCACCCTTAGGACAGATAATGGGCTGCAGTATTCGTCAGAGGAATTCAAGGAGTTCTGTAAAAGCTATGGCATCCTGCTCAAGACATCTTCACCACACACTCCACATTCCAACGGTGAAGCAGAGCATGCGGTGCAAACAGTCAAGAAGCTTTGGAGCAAAGCACCCGACAAGCACCTTGCGCTTACTATGACAGCAAGAGAGCAGCCAAACCCCACACTGCCCTACAACCTGGAGATGAAGTCAGAATGGCTCCATATCCTGGAAGCCACCAATGGACGCCTGGAGTTATAGTTAAGCCACACAGTGCGCCACGATCCTACATTGTCCATGTGATGTGTGATGAGCCTTGGCGTGAGACCCCTGAACCACCTGCTGCGAAAGAGCAGCAGCCCCCACCAGCTCCTCCAGAACTGCGCCCTTCATCACGTGAGGTAGCAGCACCATGCTCCCCACGAGCCCAACCAGGTGCACCATATTCCACCAGGCGGGGCAGAGTTGTGAAACCCCCTGATAGACTGAACTTGTAGTTAGATGGACTGAATGTGTATTTGTTAACACCTGAGACCAGTTCTACACTCAGGGACAGGTGTGGTAAAGACACCTGAAGGAAGTGACGTGTTGGTAACCTCTCCTTCCGAGTTAATATTTGAGTTTGGTTATTATTTAGTTATATTGAGGACCCAGAGACATTGGACATTACCAAGTGGACTGTGTATCATTGAAAAAAAAAAAAAGAACTGAAGAGAAAATGAGTTCATTATTATTCTGTTATAAGAAAAAGAAACACAATTCACTGTTACATTTGTTAATACTAGTAAAGCAGTTGTTATAGCTTACAACAATACAGATAACACAGACAGCAACAGTTTTCTTTTGCTAAGAAAGGGAGATGTAATGTATTGTTGTTGTGAGTTTGCGTTTGCCTTTGGGCTTCCGTAGCTGCCTACTTGTGTGTCCCTCACTGCACCCTGTAGCTGTGTGTGTGTGTGCGCGCGAAGCAAGCAGTAAAGTATAAGTTCTGTGCAATGCCGGCCTCGTTACTGTGTCTCTACACACAATATACACCGGGCAAGTATATTACAATCAGGTTCTTTAACTCTCAGCTTCTCTTCTAATGTTCTTCTAAAAACATGTTGTTTATAGTGACTTCACAGATTTTATTACTCCATTCTAGCAGCTAATGCCCTAAACTCTTCCAGCTGTCAACACATCTCACTCTGCTGTACTGATGTAGATCGAGCCAGTTGCTCGCTGCTGCCACCCAGAGGTTGACGATGTGTAAAGTAGCAGCATTCAGATGAATGCCGAGGGCGCAGGTTCTGTGCGCCCCACCAAGCTCCTATCTCTTGTATTGAGAGGATCGAACTGCGCACGTAAATAGCGAGAGTAAATGGGCAAAAAAAATTGCACCCCAAGCCGGAAACACGTGACCTATCCGTGACTTTGGACATCGTAAAACATTTTTAACAACACATTTAAGTGCAGATTATACATTTTACTCACTAACTACACAATATTGATGTTGCTCATTTAAAGAAATATACAGAATATATTTTAAAGTAATTAAGTCTTCTTCACTGAAGTTTTAGGATGTGGGGAGAGGTGGGATAGCGCCCTGCCACTGTGAAAAGAAAATGCAGCTATCTCTTGGTTTGCAAAAAAAAAATGCCTCAAATAAAAAAAAATATTCATAGAGACTGAAAAAGTCTGTTCATACTAAAGTTCACACTACCCCCACTGTATCCAAAGTCACTGCATTTTAGTATCATTACCAATAGATTGAGAAAGGAGCACGTTTGTAGGAGTCATTGTGTTTTTATATTTACAGAGAAAAGGTTTTTACTATCTAGAGAACAGTGTCCAAAAGATTACAAAAGCCTGGCAATCTGAGTCATTATTTGTGTTACCCTCACCTCTCTGATGGGAACCTTTAATTAAGTATTATTCACCATTTAGGGTTGGTATAATTCCTCCTAGTTAATTTAGTGTAGTGCATGTGTTCTCTCTTGTTTTCTTTTTGGTGTAATGTCTTTAAAATCTGACTAACAACAGATTGTAAGTGCATTGTCTGAGGCTTGCTTGTTATTGTGGACTTTGGCCACAAGACGGCAGTAGTTGGTAATGTTACTGTTACCCTGCCATGTGCTCCAGAGTTGTTCCTCCTGTTTTCAACCTGGAGATGTGCAGAGTGGACGGTCCCATCGTGTAAAGTAGTAGGTAAACAGATGTATATCTTGTAAAATATCCATGTATAAACATGTCAAAAGACAATATATGTTGATATTTTAACAAGAGGTTTGATTTAGGCACTACTGGAGTTTGTGTCCTGGCATTTTCAACGCTTGTCGTCAACCACAGTGTTCTCAAGTACATGGTAATTTCAGTGCATATAAAGCTGCACAATGTGATTTCACTTTGTTACTAGAGAAATGTTAAGGGTTCACACAATTTTTTAACTCTGTTTTAAGGTAATTGACCGTGTGTGGAGTTGTACAATCTCCGGGAAGTCCCACGTGTGTTTGGTGAAGCTTGTTGGAATGTAAGCGACCTATAAAAATATATTTTACATTTCTTGGTTGTTTTGTGCATTTATAGCCATGGTTTATGCAGGCACGGCGCCAGGATTTCAATTTTGGGTGGGCCACAGTAACTGGGCCACACCCTTTTAATTAGAAAAGTTAACACTCTTTCCAACTGGTAATCTTACTTTAACAAAAATGACTGGTATAATGCTGTGGAGAGGAACTAGCACTTCTAGTTGGTTATGACACTTTTTAAAGACGGTTTCAGTGCCGACAGAGCTTATTATTTCACCGCAGCAGTATGTATTTATTTCAAGTGACACAGGATATCTCCTTATCTATATTTTCGCTCTGGATTAAGTAGATTAATGCATCATCACTGATTTTAATTCCTTGTAATGCATTTCCATTTGATCTGGCTGGATTACTAAAATGATTGCAGGGAGAAACAGAGCAATCAGAACAGTGGGTGAGCTACAATCTTTTTAAAGTTTTTTTTTAAGTTATTTTTTTGGCCATTTGTGTCTTTATTGATAGTGATAGCTGGAGAGTAGGCAGAGAGAGAGGGACTGACACGCAGTAAATGGCCAAAGGCGGGAGTCGAACTACCGGCCGCTGCAGAGAACAGCCTCCATACATGGGTCGGACGCTCTACCCACTGAGCTAAACATCCGCCCCAGAGCTACAATCTTTTAACAGGAGAGAGAGAGTGAGGTGCGCTGCGCTGCGCTGCGCTGCGCTGTTCATTCATAAACTTAACTGTCTGCTGTGAAGGTGATCTGAAGACAATCAAGTCAGGCAGGAATATTTAGCTCTACTTCCCATATTGTCTACATTTTCTAGAAGTTCTGGTTTAAATGAGAAATACATTTGCAGGTATAAAATAAGACAATGATATATCCTACTTTCCTCAGTACACTGGCCTGGAACAACCTCCACAGTGTGACATGCTAACGCAAGCGTCTGGGGCGATGAATAATGGCCCGTTGTGATCAGGTCAGACCTCACATGTGATAATAGCTGAATAAGAGTTGTCCTTTTTCAAATGGAAACGTTTTTGTCTTAAGGGTGTATTAAAATGCTGATTTTAATAATTAAAAGTTAATAAATCTATGTTCTCCCACTCATTTAGGGCAGGCCAAATGTACAAGTGGGTGGGCCCAGGCCCATCAGGCCCATCAGGCCCAACCGTAACGCTGCGCCTAAAATATGTATTTAACAGGTTTTATTTTATATTTTCTGTAAGTAGATAGTCCACTGCCGTATTTTATGTAGTCTTTTTTAAATTATTTTTTCAGGGTCATCCCTATGTTCCCTGGGTCCTATGTTCCCCAATCGGGGAACATAGGATCCTTTTTCAAAAAAAGGGTCCTATATTCCCCTCTGTTTCCCAAAAAGGTCCTATGTTCCCCGCTTTGTATGTGACCGGGGAAGATAGGACCCTTTTTTAGAAAAAGGGTCCTATGTTCCCTGCTGTTGCCAGTTGATGAACAAACCGGGGAACTGTGATCCCAGCTTTACCTTAATGGGTCCTATTAATTTAGGGCTTATTTTTTCCACCATAATTTCCATAACTGCTGAATTGTGTGACTAGGGTTAGGGTTAGGGGTTAGGGTTAGGTGACTATCACGCGCAGATTAAAAATTCAGTGTGCTATTTTCTACTTTCTTTTGGAGGGATGATCACTGTCAACATTACATAGGCATCAATCAACTTCTCCGTTCATTTGCAAAAACGAAAGCCAATTTACAGCCTGTTCTCTAGGCCTATAGGCCTATTTGGATATGTGCATCATATGCCCTGTACATAAGCCTATTAAAAAATATATAAATAAATATCAACATTATATAGTAGGCTATTTTAAAAATAACAGACTGGGGAACATAGGACCCTTTTTTTTTTAAAAAAAAAGGGTCCTATGTTCCCTGGGGCCTTTTTGGGGAAAGCGGGGAACATAGGACCCTTTTTTAAAAAAAGGGTCCTATGTTACCCGGTCACATACAAAGCGGGGAGGGAACATAGGTACGCTCCCGTTATATTGGCCTGACCAATAGTTTGAATCAGAAGCAAGCTTCCCTGTCAGCCGAAAATGTAAACAGGCTTGTCTGTTTAGGCAACTGGCTAAACTGGCTATCTTCTATAAGATATAGAAGTATATGAGGAGGGAGATGAGAGCGTGCTGATTGAGCTTCAGCTCCACCTGAAACCAGGTAAAAGTAAAAATAAGTCTGACCCACAGCAGAGAGAGAAGGAGAGAGCGTGTGAATATGGACAGATGTGTCGACTTGATGTAAAAACTTTTTATGATCATGAATCATAATGTTACAGTACACGTCTGTAGTGTCTGATTTTTTACTCCAAGTCTAATTTGCGTACTTTTAAATTTACTTCATTACTTCATGCCGATTGATCACAACAGCAAGGGAGGAGAGACGAGACTATTGATGTTCTGTTACTACTGTTCTCTCTGTTACTACTGTTCTCTCTGTCTCTGTTCTTTTCTCTCTCTCTTCCACCCCTCCCACCTCCCCTCTTTCTTCCCCTTCTCCTCTTTTCCTCTCAACCCGTCCGGTGCCGTCAGATCACCACCCACATTGAGTCATGGATCTGTCCGAGGTTTCTGCCTGTTAAAAGGAAGTTTTTCCTCGCTGCTGTTGCCAAAGTGCTTGCTCATGGGGGAATTGTTTCAATTGTTGGTTGTAAATATAATTAATTATTGAGTGTGGTCTAGACCTACTCTAT
>JAJHUR010094017.1:0-21244 GCA_027495735.1 Lutjanus campechanus | reverse complement strand
CTCTATATGTAAAGTGTCTTGAGACAACTTTGTTGTGAATTGGCGCTATATAAATAAAATTTGACTTGACTTGACTTGACTTGACGAGCTGCAGAGACGAGGGAGGGAGGAGACGTGAATGTGTGAAGTACCGACCGATATGAAAACTTTACTGATGATGAATCCTGATGTTACTGTACAGTTCTATGGTTTAAATTAGGTATTGTGCATACATTTGCCATAAATTTTATTCCTATGCAAATGACTGTCATTGGAAAAATGTCCAACTGACACACATCAGTGTTAATAGCCACACACTGTCAGAGTTAAACTGATTGCGTCTTCAGCGAGCTGGTGATCTCTTGTGGTGTAATCAGAAAACTCATGGTTTGGGTGGTGTCACAGTGTTAAGTGACAGATCAGATCATTTTTCGCATCAGCAAAAGAGATATAAAAGATGGGGTTATGGAATCAAATTAATTTCATGCAACAGCCCTCTCTGTCTGTGCTGTGTGTGTGTGTGTGTTTGTATGTGTATATTAGTGCTGTAAATCAATTAAAATATTTAATCACGATTAATTGCATGACTGTCTGTAGTTAATCACGATTCATCGCAAATTAATCACACATTTTTTATTGGTTCAAAATGTACCTTAAAGGGATATTTTGCAAGTCTTTAAAATGTCATTCAATATAACTTTGATATTGTCCAGAAACTCTCACAGCCACTGCATTTGGCATAAAACATATGCTGAAATCTTAACATGACAAACCCATCAACCCATCAGGCACAGATGAGCCTATTTACCTGCTCGGTTTAACATTGAGGCCAAAACACACTAAAAGCTTCAATACAAAAGTCAGTTGAAGCTTCTGTAGTGCACTGCAGGCCTCAGATGTAAAATTCCAGCACTACAGAACCAGCAGTATTTTAGGAAAAGGTTACTATTTATATGCATTTATTTATTTATTTAGTATTAACATTGTTAATAATAGTTTATTTCTTTAATAAAATATTGTCCTCTGATGAGAAAAATCCTCACCTTTATTCAGCTCAGTCAATATAATGATCAAACGATGCAGGATATTCATGTTTTTGTATTAATGCAGCAGGATCATTTACATCAGTGTCACTCTGACAATTTACATCAGTGAGGATGTTTTAGACCACAGCAGACAGCAAACTGCACACTGACACACACTGAGGAGATGAAGAGGAGAGACAGTCTGGACTCTTCATCATGACTTATAATAATGCAGCGCAGTCACAAACGTTTTGTGGAGGAGACCAAAGTCTGTCAGTTTGGTCTTTACAGAGACCGATATTTTTATTTGTAGTGTTTAAACACGAGCAAGACACTATTTGATTGGCAGGGCAGTTGGGGGTGCATTTCACCCTTTGTGGGTGCTTAAAGAATGACACAGTATCTTTCTGTCTTTGGTTTAGCAGCTGCAAAAGCTGAGGTTGGTGTTGACTTTCTTCTTTAAGGCTTTCAGAACAACAACTCAACATTTGTGCCAGTGAATGCTCATAGATCTTTATTCTCCAGAAAAATGACTGTCATGCAATTATGGCATTTGCTGATGTATGAAGGTGATAGTTGATTAATTTACAGTTTTGCCCCCTACACCCCGAGCCAAAAACACTTCTTTTTTGGTATTTTGATCATTGTTTTAATGCAACATGCAGACTCAATCAGACTAACTGTGATAGGCTTTTATTCTCACACATACATCTGAACAGTGAAGTCAGTGAAGTTTTTAAATATGAGTTTGGCATACAAACAGATGCAGGGGGTCATGATAAACATGGAGGTAGCAAACAGTGCCAATAGGGATTCCAGTGGGGGGCAATCTATATATGCATGTCTGTGTCTCCTTCACTCAAACAGGGTTTGTAAAGCTCTATGGGGAGCACTGTAATGTGACAATCTAACCTCGTCTTGTGCTTCACAACAGTATGTCTGCACAGCAGGGCAGGCACTAATGGGAGGATGAACAGAACAAAAGAATCTCATCATTACATCTCCCAGCTTCTTGGTGGGAGACAAGTGTCTAAGTCAAATCAAAATAAACATATTTCTTTGCTGAAATTTTCACCCCACTTTTCCCTCATATGCCTGGAGGTCTCACCCATTAGGCATTGATTTCAAGGCGCCAAATTGCATAGGTGCCTGGCACACAGAGTGATTACAACAGTGTGGAAATTTCCTTCCACTTGTTGACATGGAGACTGCTGACAGCTTAGATGTGTGCAATTTAGAGATAAAGGATGGCAGAATGGTGGTTTGCTAAACAGGAGAGCCACTTGAAGCAAAACAAAAATAAGGTTACCAGCTGTGTTCAGTTTACAGCTGTATGAGAGGAATGAAAAATGGGATTTATTGTTGTTCTAAGTTGATGCTATTGAAAGTCTAGGATAGAACAGTAATTTTAACTCTCATTTTATTTATTGTCCAGTTGGCAACGTTGATTTAAAGTTATGTAGCCTTTGGATTTGAAGAGTTCAGGAGGAGGAGAAAATGGAAAATACAGAAAATTTGGGCAAAATCATAGTAACCAATAAACAACAAAACTACTGGTACTTGTGTAAATAGGTTGTAAAAACTGACGAGCAGTTCTCTTCACAAAGTTCTCTTCTCTTAATTCAGCCTCATACACAGCTCAAGATCAACACTACACTCAACATGATGTTTGCTTTCACTTTGCCAGATGTCGATGGGGGAATCGATTCTCTCATTGGCTCGTGAATTTACTGTAACGCAATTAAGCTTATGAGGGTTGCTTAATTCCCTTGACTGCCAAGAAGACTGAAACAAAGGCAGGGGGCATTTGGAAGCTTTATGCCACAGTAGTCTGTGAGAGGTCTACTGGGGAGATGGAAATGTGTTCCTTAAACAGCTTCCCCAATTTTGCATAATAGTGCTGGGAGTGATTTAGTCTCATTATGGTTACCAGAGTCCACCTTTCTTTCACAGCACTCTATAGAGAGTCAGCAGTGCCATAAGCTACAGCACAGGAGAGGAAAACAAAACACACTGCAGCCTTAATGGGAAAACTTTTTATACTTCATACAAAAATGTTGACTGGAAAAATTAGTTTCTCAAAGCCATTATGTGTTGATTTTTTCTGCGACAAACTGCTGCAGTTAATTTGTTTCTTTCAGCCCGTTCAGGTCAGCATCTCTAAGTCAGAACAGCAGGGAGGCTGTGTAGCAGTGTGCACTGCTTTATTTATATAACACTATTTGAAATTCTGATGTCAAAACATTATTCATCATTTATTTCACATACATTTGACTGTGAACTCAGGGTCTTCACGGGTCCACTTGATTCCAGACCTGACCTGAGGAAATGGAAAAAAAAAACAGCAGCATAAAAAACAGAAAATGTCTCCATGCTACTCGTCTGGTGTAATCCAAGTCTCCTAAAGACCCAACATGCCAAGCTGACTAAAAAAATTTTTTATTTCTACTTTCTATTTTTGTCTGAATCTTCACTGTAGATCCTGAGCTTGGAGCCACGTTCACGTGTACATGCACACTGTCTGAATTGGCTGTGTGTATTGTGATGGTGTGCAAACAGCATATCAGGACTTTAGGCGACTTGGATTACACCAGACGAGCAGTATGGAGCCATTTTGGTTTTTTTTCTTTCTTTTTTTTTCCAGTTGTTTTTTTTTTCTGTTTGAAAACTGGTCACCATTCACTTCCATTGTTTGGGAGATTCTGCAACACTGTTTTCCTGTGAAACTCCAGCAATGTTTTGTGGACTTACAAAATAAACCCGACCCTTCAGGCAATCGGCATGAGGGTGAGTAGATACATTTTTTTCATTTTTGGGTGAACTATCCCATTATAAGAAGGGTACAAATTATATTCAGTCCAGACAGTGTCCTGTTCAATCAGTCTGTGTGTTGGTGTTTCTAAAGTCTGTCACAGGAGAAAGAGTGTTGAGTGTAAGCTAAGAAATGCAGGAAAAACTAGAAGGATCAAAATTAGCACCAGCTACATGCTGGTGAAATGTGCAAGTGGCCTGTAAATTTGTTTCATTCGTAGATTTGTTCAGATTTGGCAAAAGAAAGGGGCGGAGGTATAGCTCAGTTGGTAGAGCGTCCGTCCCATGTATGGAGACTGCTAGTCCTCTGCAGTGGCCGTTGGTTCGACTCCCGCCTGCGACCCTTTACTGCGTGTCATTCCCCCTCTTTCCTGTCAATCTCCAGCTGTACTGTCAAATAAATGCCCAAAAAGCCCAAAAATATAACTTAAAAAAAAAAGATTTGGCAAAAGAACCAATTATTATAAAGAAAATGTGTATATTCAGCTATGTATTGGATATCACAGAAGAGCCTAAAAATGTTATACTGTGTATTATTATATATGTATTTATTATTATCATGTATATTATTTATAAGCCATATCACACAGCCCACACAGCCCTTCTTTTAACCGGGCAACATGGCCGGCCAATTACACTACTGAGGCCGATACATGACGCCTACGAACACAAATTCTTGCCTCAGCTGTCCCTGTTCACTCCCGTAGTGGTTTTGTTTTTACTTCTCTGCCTAATACGGCCGAATATCTTATCTGAAGACTGTAACGAGGTCTACGTCCCTGCCAAAGCAAGCCAACACCTTCTCTATCTCCAGAACGCTGGGCGGGCTAAAACAACAACAGATGAGGGGGACCAGACGCGAGCACTCAGTCGCTGTTAGGGTCTCGTGCAACTTGCCCTCATTCTCCTGCTGGCCGGAGATGTGGAGGTAAATCCTGGACCATCTCCTGTAAAACCAACTAGCCTGGGGAAATTACAGTCGACCCCACCGCCACAGCTAGCCCAGCCTGCCATGCCCTCTCCCGCAGCTAATCTGGACACCGCCGCTGACAACCAGGCCAATTCCACGGCTAGTTCAACCATCACAGCTAGCAATGCTAACACCATCACAGCTAGCTATGCTAACACAGTAACATACATCGGTGGCCTCTCCAGTGGGGTTGCACCTACTGCTGACGGTTGAGCAGCTGGAAGCCCCCTCCACCACGCAGATCCCGGTCCACAGAAAAACAGCGGTGGCCTCTCCAGCAGGGTCGCGCCTACAGTGGACGGCTGAGCAGCTGGAAGCTCCTTCCACCACGCTGACTCCGGACGACGGAACAACAGCGGCGGCCTCACAGTGGCGGCCTCAGCAGCGACCAACAACAGCACCCTCAGCTGTAAAACCAACTAGCCTGGGGGAATTATAGTCAACCCCACCGCTACAGCTAGCCCAGCCTGCCATGCCCTCTCCACAGCTATCCTGGACACCGCCGCTGACAACCGGGCCATTTCCACGGCTAGTTCAACCATCACAGCTACCTATGCTAACACAGCAACATACAGAGGCGGCCTCTCCAGCGGGGTCACTCCAACTGCTGACGGCTGAGCAGCGGGAAGCCCTCTCCACCACGCTGATCCCGGGCAGCAGAAAAGCAGCGGCAACCTCTCCAGTGGGGTCGCGCCTACAGCGGACGGCTGAGCAGCTGGAAGCCACTTCCACCACGCTGATTCCGGCTTGGTGGACATCTAAATATCCTAAGTATTATGCCCAAATGTGATGAAATGCAACATCTGTTAAATGAATCGAACTTAGATTTTTTATGTATTACTGAATCCTGGCTACATGCAAACTCTGCAATGGCTGGACTAAGTGTACCGTGGTATAACATCTTCAGAAAAGACAGGTCGGAGGGTAGAGGTGGAGGGGTGTTGTTTTATGTGAAGGAAAATCTTATGTGTAAACAAATAGTTTGGTTAGTTTGGTAAAAAATGGTTACCTGAAAATAACTTAGAATGCATTGGCCTTAACATAACTCTCTCCCCACAAATGTCCTTCACTCTGATTGGAATCTATAGACCTCCATCAACCCCCAGCGCTTTTTACAAAGAACTAAAGGGTGTTCTAAGTGAATGTAACTGGAAGAAGGAGGTTATCGCAAACATCTTAAATCACTAACTAACAGCTTTGACCTAGTACAATTAATCAAAGGTCCCACTAGAATAAGCAAATCCTCTGAAACATGTATAGATCTGGTTTTTAATTATAAGAGTGAAAGAATAGAAAAAACATACAACATGATCACAGGTCTATCTGACCACAACTTGATCCGTTTTTCAAGAAAATTATCGAAAAACAGGTTTGTCGGTCCCTCCAGTAAATCATTTGAGCAGTCAAGAGTACCCAAAAGTGAAATAAACAACTTAAAAAATGCTCTGGGGGCAATCAATTGGTCTGATCATCTCTCACATGATCAGGTAGACATAAACTGTAATGTATTTATGACGATTATCCAAGACACAACAAGTAAATTTATTTTAAAAAAAAGGTTAAGGTTAAAACACAAAAAAAAAAAAAAAAAAATCATCTGCCCTGGCTAAATAGTGACTAATGTTGTTTCACTAATGAAACAGCGAGACCGTGTTCTCAAGACTGCTCTCAAAACAAAAGGCACACAGGACAGACAAATCTTTACATCACTCAGGAATAAAGTCACTAAGGAAATCAGAAATGCAATGCAATGCAGAAAAGCAGCCTTTTTTATCACTGTAATAAAAAATGCAAAAGGTAATTCTGGACAAACATAAAGAAACTAACAGGAACCACTGCAGCAAGCAGGAGCATCAGGGAAATTCAACTAAAAGAAGAAAGAACCAATGACCCAAATAAGATTGCAGCAGCTTTTAATAACTATTTTGTTGACTCCATCAAGAATTTAACACAGTGTTCAGACTCTGAGGTTCACACTATAATGCCATTGAATAATGACGCCCCAGTCTTTAATTTGTGTACTGTGTCTGAGTTTGAAATTGACAGAATCATAAACGGTCTTAAAAACTCTAAAGCCAAAGATGCATTCGGAATGGATACGATGTTCCTCAGTCTTTCCAACTTCTTGGAAATCATCAGTAATCACACCAATCTTTAAATCTAGAGCACCTACAGAACTCAGTAACTATAGACCACTAAGCATCCTACCAGCAGTCTCCAAGATAGCAGAAAAATGTGTAGCTGAGCAACTAATCAGACACCTCAGTCATGGTCCATTTACCCTCCGTCCACTGCAGTTGGGCTTTAGAAAACATTACTCAACTGAAACAGCCATTTGCTTCTTTTTGGAAAAAGCTAAGTCTGTGATTGACAAAGGCGCTGTAATAGAAGCAGTTTTTCTCGACTTTAGGAAGGCATTTGATACTGTTAATCACCAGATTTTAATGACTAAACTGTCCCATTTCAACTTTTCTTCACATGCTATGAATTGGATGGAATCATACTTGGTACAGAGAAAACAGTGTGTTAGAGTACACAACATAATTTCCATGAGCTGTGAAAATGATCTTGGTGCTCCACAAGGTTCGGTTCTAAGACCTTTATTATTTAGTATGTACATAAACGATCTTCCAAGCAGCTGTCCACCCAATGTACAATGCCAGTTATATGCTGATGATGCTGTTGTGTATGTTCATGCAAGAAACAAACAACAAGCTGCACAGGAATTGTCATTAGCAATGATTAATGTGTCAAGCTGGTTGCAGCGTTATATCAAAGAAAACAAATGTTGACGGTGTTGATCCAGATGTGATGGTACGAGGAACGAAGTGAAGTGGTTCATGAATACAAATATTTAGGTGTTATTATTGATTCTAAACTTTGCTTCAAACAGCAAGTCAAGAAAACTGTTAACAGAATGAAATTCAATCTGTCCAATTTTAGGCATATTAGAAACAACCTCACACTTGAATAGGCTAAAATGTATTTTAATGCTATGGTTGTGCCACACATGACTTACTGTATAACTAGCTGGGCACTGTCATGCAAGACCACTCTAAAACCTGTTGAAATGACATACAAACAAGCTCTAAAAATTTTAGATAAAAAATCCCACTGAACAAAACGTTGTCCAAAAGACGTCTAAAAGACATTATCTCTAGACATCTTACACGTCCTCTGGACGTCCTCAGGGAGGCCAGAATGAAAGTTTTTTATACGTCTTTCCTGGACGTTGTATGGATGTCTTGTCTGGACATCATATGGACGAAAATACGTTGTAATGACGTAATTATTTGACATCCAGAAGACGTCCTCAGGGAAGCCAGAACCCACTGCGCAGACACGTCCAAATGACATCTTTTCTACGTCGTTTTTGCACGTCCAATTTTGGTCACATGAACATGCAGACTGTAACGCCAGACGACGTCTTTTTCCCGACGTCCACCAAACGTCCAGCATTGACGTCCACAGGACCTCTATATAAAGGCTAATTGTAGTCAAAATGCAGTCGTTATAGACGTCATCTTCTGTAACCGCTTATCTGTGAGGGTCGCGGGGGGCTGGAGCCTATCCCACCTGACTTCGGGCAAGAGGGGAGTCGAACTCAGGACCTTCTTGCTGTGTGGCAGCAGCGCTAACCACTGCGCTATCGTGCCACCGGCTCTGTGCTGGTGATGATGTTCTTTTTGTGTTGGAGAAACTGGCTTCCCTGAAGACCTCTTCTGGATGTCAAATAATTACGTCATTACAACGTTTTTTCGTCCATATGACGTCCAGACAAGACATCCATACAACATCCAGGAAAGACGTATAAAAAAATTTCATTCTGGCCTCCCTGAGGACGTCCAGAGGGCGTGTAAGATGTCTAGAGATAATGTCTTTTAGACGTCTTTTGGACAACGTTTTGTTCAGTGGGAACCAAACCTGTATCATCACTGTAATATTCTGAAAAAGCATGATTTATTGAATTGGGAGAATATGATAAAGTATGCTGATTTGATCTTGGTATTTAAAATTCTCCATGGACTAGCACCTGCCCCACTACAGGAATTTGTAAATAAAACAAAAAAAATACCAAACAAAACAAAAACAGATTGACCAGGGCAAACTCCAGAGGTGATTGCTTAGTCTCATTCAGGAAAAGAGCTTTTGGACAGGCAGTTTTCTCATATCGTGAGACAAGTAATCCTATGTGACCTTATACTGTGTTACAGGCATTGTGCAATTGAACCAGCACTTGAAATTGAGCAATGTGCACTAACACCAAAACTCGCAATAGGGAAGCGTTCAATCCACAAAGCACTAAGCACTTTAGCACCTTGCACTCGAAAATTAGCACTCTAACTGTGAAAGAAGTCTGGTTTGTAATCAATAATTTTATTGCCTTTTATTCCAGTGTTTTTTGTTTGTTTGTTTGTTTCTTTCTTTCTTTTCAGATATTTATTTCTATACTAATATTTCTCTTTTATTGTTACTTTTTTTTCTTCTTTTTCTGTGAACACCAACCTGCCAATGGGACTAGACACGGAAATTAGCCTTGGCTACAATCTCAAACATATTTACATGAAAATGTTCATTAATATGTATGTCCCATTTTTAAAAAATAAATAAATCTCAATCTCAAGGTGTTAATAAAACATGTTTTCATAACCACTAAGTAGGGCTGCTCAATTAATAGAATTTTAATCGTGATTACGATTTTGGCTCCAGACGATCTCAAAATTTATATAATCGAGGAAAAACGATTATTTGGTGTTTCCGTTCTGAGAGATTACATTCACGGCTGCGTTTCAGCTGTAGTGATCATAGAAATCAACGGAGGAGCCATCTTACCGTGAATAGAGGATCTTTGTGCAGCACACGGGTCTCCTATTGGACACTGGCACACCATGTGACGGTGCACGGTTTTCCTATTGGACACTGAAAATCGAGGAAGCATAACACAGACACAGCGGGGGTGCCGTTTGAAAGGCTGAGATGTCCCCTTTTTGCCAAAGAAAAAAAGTAAGTTTCTATCTATCGGCATTCCAGAAATATCCGCAATTAAGCAAAAGATATCATCAGGCATCGCGGGCGATGTCATAGTTTCCAGAGGGTTAAGCGCATGTGAAGACGGCAGAGGGTGAGGCTGAGCAGCGTCTATCTCTTATTGTATTTTATTTATTTATTTCAAAAGATTGAGTGCAGCACAACAGTTTATTTTTTACTACTACATTACAAGATATTTTTAAAACATGTTCAATAAATGCTGTTCCAAATTCAAAGACAAATCGTGATTTCAATATTGACCAAAATAATCGTGATTATGATTTTTTCCATAATCGAGCAGCCCTACCACTAAGATTCTGCATTACCCATCACAAATCCATTCTTACATAAAGTCCTGCTATGTTGGTGATTTGGCTCTTAGATGCATGTGAGCATGGGGTTAAAACTAACATGTTATTAGCATTGTTTAGTCACTGTCACTAACCTTAGCACTGTCAAAACCAGAGACAAAGCACATTACATGTCAATGTCATTCGGCCTTCAAGTTGTTGCTGTGAGATGAGAATTGCAGTCTATCTATAACAAGGAAAAAAATAATGAAACAAGTCTGTTTTGAATTAATCTAGGTGAATAATTGTTTTATTACAGTGGACTTCATTGAGTGCTGTGTGTGTGTGTGTGCATATGTATGTGTAACACTATGCAGCTGTGGATACTAAACTGACACTACGACAAATATTTTAAGAATAAAAAGATAGTTTGTTAAAAATTCAAAACAGTATGTACTGAACTCCACTGGACTCCATGTGAAAATGAATTTGTGTGTTGCCTTGATAGATAACACTGCTACTTCAGAAAAAAGACACAAGGAGTAAAATCATCCTTCCTTTCAGGTCACTTGAGTTTTTCAGCTCCCTGCATTAGAAAATAAACACATCTTCTACAAGGGTGGAGGGTAAAACAAGGGGAAAAAATCTAGACAATCTTTGATCTTTGAATGTGACTTCCTAACTTAACTATGAAAGCACTCCACTGCAACAGGAGTATTTTAATGCAGTGTATTTTGCACTCAGCTACACTGTTGCTGTGTACACACACTGTGCTGCAGCACAGCAGCCTCCATCAGCACTGCCTTTATTGTTGTAAAGCCAGAGGTTTACTGTGCTTATAGAGCATATAGAGAAAAGGAGAGGTATTGAATGCTTCAAACCTCTTTTCATTTTTTTTCACAAGACAGAACTTTAACCAATGGAGAGCAACAGTAATGGAAAGATTGTATGTTGGGATGTGGCACGGTGGGATTGATTGCCAAAGGAGAGGGGTGAGAACACATCTAACTTATGAGTTGTAGTGAACTGTCCATTGAAGAATTTGCAGGCTTTTTTTTATTGTTGCAGTCTAAAATGCAAGATTTCACAGTGCATTTATTAAAGAGTAGACATACATATTGTGATGTATTTAGACACTTAGGTCAAGCCAGCCTCTGGTAGGGATGAGCCAACTGTTGCATCTAACACAAACTAACTTCAACCAGTCAGATCAACTCACCAAACCAAAGCCGAAGTCGGCCGGAAGAAGAGTGAAAACTTTTCCCTCAATAAAAGCTTTCAGTGTCATTCTTTGCTCTCTTTCATTGAATAAATACTCTCCAGTTCTGATATTACTGATGCCATCACTGTATCTACACTAACCCCTTCAGGAGCCACCATTATTTGTTCCACACGAGTCACTTCCATGGACGCTTCTCACTGTCGGTGCACATAGAATCACGCCTGTAGCTGCCAGCAGACCCTCTGAGGATGCTGATCGGCTACACAAGCTCTGGTGCAGACACAAACAGAGAGCTTGGAGCCTGGCAAGATGGATTCTGACATGTCTCCATGACGCAATGTCTGATTTTTTGTACAGTTTATAAAAATCATCAGAACTTTGTTCTGGTGAGAATAAACCCGCACTCTGTTCTGAGAGTACTAATAAAACTTTTCAGTACCAGTGACAAGATAAAAAAGTTCAGTAGATAAAATAGTTCATAACTGCTATGATTGATAGAAGTTACAGGAAGCTACACAGATTAGTCAAATTTGTGGAAAAGCTGTGGTGATTGGACAAAATTGCAAGGTTGTGCAGAATTCACAGGGATCATTTGAATTTGCTTAAAGTGTTGTAATTGCAATATTTCAACTTCCTAGTGGGACTGAGTGAAAGACATATCTGTATCTTTTGTCATTTCTTATTATCATCGCAAAACAACATATTTAACCAATTACTGGCAGACACTTCTTTAAAGATTACAAGTTTGGAGGGATCTCACCTTAAATGAAAGATGTGACTTGCTGAGTCCTTACTTAACATGCTACCTGCTCTTTTTTCTGTGGACTTAAAAAGTAGTTGCAAAAGTAGTTTTGTCTGTAAGAGAGAGGAGTCACTGTGGTCAGGTTGTGTTCATGTCAATTCTAATGGATTCCAACACTGATGAGTTTTCACAGCATGGAAATCATCAAGACATCCAAAGAAACTTGTCAAGCCACTATTTATTGTACTGTGCAAGGACATCATTTCTCCTGGGATTAGGGGAGACATTTTAGTTCACCCCACTATTATAGCTATTTGTTGACTAAAATCTCAAAACTTTGTCCTCTGACTGTCCAGCTGGTATAATCCACAAGAGAGGAACTGTTTGAAATTCACTCATCTGCATCACCTTATTTCAGTCAGCCCAGAGCCATGATGACGTCATGGCCTCAGACTTTACAGCACATTCTAAATCTGCTGTGACTGATGATGAAGCCATAAGTAGGAACCTGTGGTGTCTGTCACCATGACTGATGAGACAACTGTTTGGTGAGGGAGATCATGCCTAGTGCATAGTAGTGTTGTGTCCAATCAGTCCTCTCGTCTTTCGGTCTTCAACAGGGTTTTGTTTTGTTTTGTTTGTTTCTAAATTAAAATATGTCTGAAAATACATATTAATGTGAATCTAACATATTAAAGAAAAGCTATTGCCCCAAACATTTAATTTACACAACATCAACAAAAGACTACCCATGAATCCTGCAATCATGTGACCTAGCTAACTTAATAAATCACTGTGGGGCACTGTATGCAGCATGCATGGTAAAACATCAAGTTGTGGACATTTCCAACAAAATATTAGTCCGCAATTCATCACATGGCAATATAGGAAGGGTGACTAACAGTAGACATGCCAAATGTAGAACACTTCTAACCATTCCATTATTAATTTGATTTGATTTGATTTGATTTGATTAAAGATTTGCCCATTATTAGGACCTTGTATCATTTGTGTCTGGCCTACGGCAGCCTGATTAAATTCTCATTCTCATTCTCATTTCTTATAGCTCTGTACTTAGCTTAACCCTGGCTTAACAATATGTGTGTGAAAACAAGATTTCACATTGTCTGTTTTATTTCCTAATGTATTTTCACAAAGATCCCTAGAACAAACTTAAGGCACAGGATGAAAAAAAAAAAATCACAGATTCATTCTTGCACTGAACAAATTCAAAGTCCAGGCAAATGCTTTTATACTGTGTCTTGTGACACTAACTTCATTTATTTATTCTGTCAACCATGAAAGGGATGTATGCACACAATACACCCACATACACACACAGGTGGCGAAAAAAAGAAAAACATCTGGAACACAATGCAGCACCAGCTTGCCATAAACTTATTCAGGGACATTCAGTTCTGTCTCATTACCTGGCTCTCACCTTCCTCTGAAATGCTTTTATCAAGTCCAGCAGTTCAAACACAAATACACACACTGAATCTCGACTTGCTGTCTTGCTATGTCTCCCTCCCTCCCTCCCTCTCTCTCTCTCTCTCTCTCTCTCTCTCTCCCTCTCCCTCCCTCCCTCTCTCTCTCTCTCTCTCTCTCTCTCTCTCTCTCTCTCTCTATCTGTTCTGTCTCTCTGTTTAAAAGGCTGCATGTTTCTTTGTATTTCTACTTTTCAGTGTTTCATTCATGTTTCTGTTTATTTCATGGGCCTTTTGACGGGGAGCATGTGGCAAGAATACCGGAGGGCTTTTTGCCGGGTCTTTTGTCTTACCTCAGCTGTCAACGTGCAATTCCCTCAGCACTGCCCATCTCCCACTCCTTCACTCCCACAGCTCCTCTTTATCTACTCCCCTCGTGCTGTTCTTTCTCTTCTGCATGCTCCTCTGTTCTCCCTTCTGTCCTTAAGGGGAATATTGCCTATGGCATTGCCAAGGGCCACTCTTCAGTGTTTTAGATTGCCTCGGCTCTGTGAATCGTTGCCCAATGGACTGGGTCTGAAACACGTCAAGAACCATGCTAGCTCACATTTGTATGTTAGCACATATACACATTCTACATGCACAGTGGGGGTGTTGCTATGGTGAAAAAGTCAATGAGGCTGCATTTTGCTGTTTATAACAGACTTTTATTTTTTTTATTGTAAAACAGGGCAATGTTGCCTGTGATTGATTATGCATGCTCAGTGCTGTCACTTGTGGGTGAAAAGCTGGACAGGACAGGAGACTTCCACCAGTAGCAAGAAATCAGAGAGTGGGGCCTACATTATGTTGTTTTGTGGACTGTGCTTCATGTGATTTTCTTCCAGAATTTAGAGATGCAGTTGGCTTATGGTTTCTGATAATAATACAACTTTGTGATGTGGTTTGTATCATATAAGCTACATTATATTGCCAAAAGTATTAGGACATCTGCCTTTACACGCACATGAACTTTAATGACATCCCATTTTTAATCCATAGGGTTTAATATGGAGTTGGCCCACCCTTTGCAGCTATGACAGCTTCATCTCTTCAGGGAAGACTTTCCACAAGGTTTAGGAGTGTGTTTATGGGAATTTTTGACCATTCTTCCAGAAGCACATTTGTGAGGTCAGGCACTGATGTAGGATGAGAAGGCCTGGCTCGCAGTCTCCGCTCTAATCAGGACTCTGTGCAGGCCAGTCAAGTTCCTCCACACCAAACTTGCTCATCCATGTCTTTATGGACCTTGCTTTGTGCACTAGTGCACAGTCATGTTGGAACAGGAAGGGGCCATCTCCAAACTGTTCCCACAAAGTTGGGAGCATGAAATTGTCCAAAATGTCTTGGTATGCTGAAGCATTAAGAGTTCCATTCACTGGAACTAACCAAGCCCAACCCCTGAAAATCAACCCCACACCATAATCCCCCCCTCCACCAAACTTTACACTTGGCACAATGCAGTCAGGCAAGTACCGTTCTCCTGGCAACCGCCAAACCCAGACTCGTCCATCGGATTGCCAGACAGAGAAGCGTGATTCATCACTCCAGAGAACACGTCTCCACTGCTCCAGAGTCCAGTGGCGGCGTTTTAGTACATTTTAGTACTGACCAATCAGTAACAGTTACCAATTTAGAGCCAGTTCTCAAAACCCATATTCCATTTCTCTGTAACAACAGGCTGTGTTGCCCCAGAAGACATCAGGAAAGAGCTAATACTTCCAACCCATGTCACCTAAGTAGGGTATCTCACCATCTGCCTTTCCCAAGGTTGACTCCAGCAGATTTTGTGCATCAAAGCTCACTTATGCCCCCTTTAAATACAAAAATAGATACGCTATTTCAAACAATGTAACTGTCACTGCCAGCATGTGTCCTTTAAGTTGGCATGCATGTTAAGCAATAAATCCACTAGAGGGCACCACTCAAAGTTACCCCAAAAAAGAAGAAGAGACTACTAGGATTTTCTGACAAGTTGTAATAATGTGGACCTATCTCTTGAGAAAGAGGCAAAACTAAGGCAGTGGTGTAAACTGTGGTCTGTGCAGTTATTAAATACATTGCAACATGTGAACTTCTTTGTCCTGTCTCACTTGAATAATTGGCTACACTGCCTCCCACAACTACCGGTGTTACTGCAACATTTCTTCTGTATCTGCAAGCTGAAAGCAGAAATGTGCACTATTAGACAGTTTTATTTTTTTGCTATGCAAACAGCTATGCACGTAGGATGTAGCAGCCAGTATCTCTGTCTAACTTCACTACGTTTCTCCTTTGATCAGTTTTTTTTAAAGAGCTTTATTGCTAAAACACGCATCACCTGTGACAGAAATACACCCGTAAGCACTGAAAAGGGAAGATGCTTGGTTTGCATTGAAGAGCAGTCTACCCTGAGACAATCGAACAGATGCAGTCGGCAACATGCAGGCAGATCTGTTGGATGCACTACTGTGGGTGACTGTGGGTGACCAACTCAGGAGGAGAGGAGGTGAGCAGATAAGAGCCATGCTACAGCTGGAGCTCAATGCTAGTCTGGATAATGTCTGGCCAGGAAAATGAAACGGACGAAATGGGACTCAGGCTAGCCAAACAACGGGATATCAGAGACGGTTGTGCCCACACCTGCGCCATAGCATTTTGGATCAGGCTGTTGCACCTGAGGGGTGAATCACACTCCCAGCTGACAGGACACAGCAGGGGGAGGGAGAAGGACTGATTTTACATCAGTGATACTTCATGTTCAAAGACAGGCAAAGTTGATGGACACTTTTCCAGCCTGCTTTTAAAAAGACACTACAGAAGCCATGAAGCAGAAGGACAAAGAAGGGGCAGGTAAGAAGACCTTGTTGGTGCACATGGATCTACAGGGGCTCCTGCTCTACCCCAAGCTGCAAGCCTCCGTCCTCTATTAAAATACCAAGCTCAGTGTAACTTCACCATCTTTGACATGATATCACATGATGCGAGAAATTACCTGTGGCATGAGGGTGAAGCTGGTCTTTCTGCCAATGCCAAATGTATAGTGCATTATCTTGAAGCACACCCATCATATGAAGAGTACATCCTGTGGAGCTACTGATGCTGCTACCAGAACCAAACCCTGCTGTTAAGCAATGCCCTCCTCAAGTTTGTTACTGAAAAGCAGAAGCCAGTGACACAGAAGCATCCTGAAAAAGGTCACACTCAAATGGAATGGGATTCTGTGCATAGTGTGATAGAGAGAAGACTGAGGCACAGAGAAAACTGCGGTGATCCGGGGTGCTCACTCCAGTCCCAGGCCATACGAGGTGAGGTACGTCAACCACACTTTCTTCAAGGACTTCAGCCAAGTGAACCTCTGCAAGTCCATCCAACCAGGAAAAAGTGCAGGCGATCCTACAGTACGTGACCTCTGAGTAATCAGGTAATTTATCATACACATACGTACATTCTCACACTTAGCCTTATTATTTTTAGATACTGTAATCGTGATTACATACATACACATATAATCTTATGCAATCACATATTACCTTATGTAATCACACATATACTCGTAATCCTATACACATACCTTAGCGCAAGACCTGTCACACGTAGTTTATGCCCGCACATATGCTTATACTCCTGTCCTCTCCTGGGCCCTGACCTCTAGCCCATGACCATGCTTTTCTCCGGCCATCTCCGGCCAGACGACCAGGAGCCATCAGACCTCTAAACTTGTAGCCATTCGTTTACCGTCTCTGACATGTGAATCACTCGACCTTTCAGATAACATGTAACTGATCCTCCTTTGCTACTGCTTAAAAAGGGCCTTTGTCTCTGACTCTTTGTCAGACACTTGCAGACTGTTTGTCACTCTGTACCTGTTTGGTCCTCTCTGCGCAGAAAGCTCAGTAAACACTCTCAACTACAGTTCTCTTGTTTGACTCCTTTATTCACAGATTTCCACCACAAACTCACATAGAAAGTATGTGGTAAATGAAAATATAAACAGAAAGAAATATCCATGTATGGTTTTACATAGGCTAGGTCTGTGTGGTATACCAGTTTGTACTGAAAACCAGTCTTTATTTTCGTTATGATATGAATTTTTCATATACCACCATACCGGTGAATAGCCCAAACAATGTCCGGAATGTGCACAGCGGGAAAGTGTTTCAGCGGGGACACATTTCACTGCTGCACACCAACACCACAGGCGCACTTGCTTGAGCCTGTGCACAGAAAAGTTTTGAGGTGAGAATGGCTGCTGGCGAGAGACGTCTGTCATTTGGAGGGGAAAAATAAGACTCGCAGCAGAGAGGAAGGGAGGAAGAGAGCGTGTGAATATGGACAGTCGTGCTGGCTTGATATAAAAACTTTTTATGATCATGAAACAATGTTACCGCACACATCTGTGGTGTGTTTTTTGCTCCAAGTCTGATTTGTGTATTTTTTAAAAACTTAATTACTCCCCGCTGATTAATCCTAACTACGAAGGAGAGAGAGACAGCAGAGAGGAGGGAGGGAGAGGGAGCGTGTGTGAAGTGCTGACTGATATAAAACTTTTTTGATGATAAATCCTGATGTTACTGAACATTTCCCTGACTAAAATATCTGTCTCAGTAACAAATAGACAGACGCTCCTCTCCTCCATTACACGTTTATCACTGCACTGCAATATTATAAATCATTATGAACTGTCCAGACACCTTGTCTCCCTCTTCATCTCCCCGTGTGTCGATCAGTTTGCTGTCTGCTGTGGTCTAAACTGAGTGACACTGATGTAAATTATCCTGCTGTATTAATACAAAAACATGAATATCACGCACCGTTTAGTCATTATATAGACCTGACCTGAAAAAAGGTGAGGATTTTCCTCCTCAGAGGACAATATTTTATTAAAGAAATAAACTATTAACAATAATAATACTAATGAAATCAAAAGATGACTATAAATAGGGACCTTTTCTTAGAAAATGTGGGTAAGAACACATGAAAAAAAAAACAGCCGTCAAATACTGTGAAACTGATATGATTTTTAAAAAAAAACACGATATGAAAATTTTGTCATACCGCCCAGCCCTAACATAGGCATTAGATTTTGTAACTAAATAATTCCTTAATGTACTCCACTAGCAAATTAATAGATTTGACAACATCACGTATTTAGAAAATCAGGTATGAAAATGATCACAATTTCTTTTCTCTGACCACAGCACTTCAATATGTGTGAAACATCAATCACATTAAGTTATTTCACATCCATTGAACTATAAGCGGCGGGACAGGAAGCAGAAGAGGGGCAAGCGCGGAGGTATCCGAGCCAGGCTAGCGGCTAGCCCACACAAGATGAACTATATATACTATATATATATGTATATATTAGTGCTGTCAAACGATTAAAATTTTTAATCAGATTAATCACAGGGTTACTGTGGATTAATTTCGATTAATCACGATTAAATATCATTCATTTTTAATCTATATTAATCGCGTTTTATTTTGCATGAGCAAACAGACTCAAGAAAGAAGGGAATATATACATAGATATGTATAATAAAGGCTAGATGTCTCGTCCGCACTGGCGGCCACAGTCAGCTGGCTCACCCATAACATTGTGATGTAGTGGTGCAGACTTTTTAAATAACCATAACTTGCTCAATTTTCTACCGATTTTCAAACAGTTTGGTTTGTTATAAACGTCAGAGGTGAAGTTGTAACGCTGCACTTATGGATAATTGTTACACTTCCGGTCAAACATCCAGAATTGTAGCCATGTTAATAACGTTTGTAAGAAACCAAACGGTTTGTAAATCCGTCAAGATTTCAGCGAGATACGAGTATTTACGTTTGTGCAGATCACTCACCTTCATTCACATACAACAGACTCTGCCAGAGAGCTTGCCTGGGGTAAGATGGCCACCCGGTGATGCTGTTAGAGACTCCACCTTAAGACATCTAGCCTTTATTATACATATCTATGAATATATGCCACTACCAGATCAACTACCCATTTGTGCATGTGCGGTGGCATCCGCGACGGTAAGTCTACTTGGACAAACTGCCCGAAATGCGTTGCCAGAGACGTTTCAGGGACTTTGATACATTCTGCGCTGCAGATGCGTTAATTGCGTTAAAATTTTTAATCAGATTAATCATGATGATGGATTAATCCGCGTTAACGCGTTAATTTTGACAGCCCTAGTATATATATATATATACATATATATATATATGTATATATATATATATGTATATATATATATACATATATATTTATATATTATTTATATATATATAAAATCCCCTTCTTGCTTCTGTTCTTCCTGGTATCTGCTGGAGCCATTCTCCCAGCTTGGGGGTTACCGCTCCGAGTGCCCCGATCACTACTGGGACCACTTTTGCCTTTACACCCCACATCTTCTCCAACTCCTCCTTGAGACCCTGGTATTTCTCCAGCTTCTCGTGCTCTTTCTTCCTGATGTTACTGTCACTTGGGATCGCTACATCCACCACTGTGACTGTCTTCTGTTGTTTGTCTACCACCACTATGTCCGGTTGGTTTGCCATCACCAGTTTGTCTGTCTGGAACTGGAAGTCCCACAGGATCTTGGCTCGGTCATTCTGGATCACCTTCGGAGGTGTCTTCCACCTTGATCCTGGGAGCTCCAGCCCATACTCAGTACAGATGTTCCTGTGTACGATGTCAGCCACCTGGTTATGATGCTCCATGTATGCCTTCCCTGCCAGCATCTTACACCCTGCTGTTATGTGCTGGATTGTCTCCGGGGCATCTTTGCACAGTCTGCACCTGGGATCTTGTCTGATGTGGTAGATCCCAGCCTCTACTGACCTTGTGTTCAAGGCTTGCTCTTGTGCGGCCATGATCAGTGCCTCTGTGCTGTCTTTCAGTCTAGCCTTTTCCAGCCACTGGTATGTTTTCGCTATGTCAGCGACTTCCTCAAGCTGTCGATGGTACATGCCATGCAGGGGCTTGTCTGTCCATGCCATCCCTTCTGGCTCCTCCTTACTGGGCTTCTGCTGCTTGAGGCATTCACTGAGCAGGTCATCATTGGGGGTCATCTTCCTGATGTACTCCCAGGGGCTTGCTGTTTCCTTCTGGATAGTGGCTCTGACGCTCACTAGTCCGCGGCCTCCTGTCTCCCGCTTAGTGTATAGCCTCAGGACGCTGGACTTAGGGTGAAACCCTCCATGCATTGTAAGGAGCTTCCTTGTCTTGATATCAGTGGCTTCTATTTCTTCCAGTGGCCAGGGTATTATACCAGCAGGGTATCTGATCACTGGTAGGGCATAGGTGTTTATTGCCTGGATCTTGCCATTCAGCTGACTCTTCAGGACCTGCCTCACCCTCTGAAGGTATTTGGCTGTGGCTGATCTCCGTGCTGCCTCCTCATGATTGCCATTTGCCTGTGGGATCCCCAGGTATTTGTAGCTGTCCTGAACATCTGCTATGTTGCCTTCAGGTAGTTCAACCTCTTCAGTGGTGATCATTTTCCCTCTTCTGCACACCATCCGTCCACACTTGTCCAGTCCGAATGACATCCCGATGTCATTGCTGTATATCCTGGTGAGGTGAATGAGGGAGTCAATGTCACGCTCACTCTTGGCATACAGCTTGATGTCATCCATGTAGAGGAGGTGGGGTTCAGGCCTATGCAGAACAGCAGGGGGGACAGTGCATCTCCTTGGTATATACCACATTTGATGCTCACATCTGCAATTGGCT
>JAJHUR010094013.1:0-20949 GCA_027495735.1 Lutjanus campechanus | reverse complement strand
TCTGAAGGTCAAACTGAGCTGCGAGCTGACTTGCACACAGAGGAGTTGAGGAAAACCATAGTTTAGGCCAGATACCAAAAATTAAAAAGTAACATTATCTTCACTCGGGGTGGCACAGTGGTTTGCACTGCTGCCTCCAGACAGGAGGCAGACAATGTGTCTGTGTTACAAGATCAACATGATTGACAGTTTATTGTTTATTGTTGATAAAAGGTGGAGGCATGCCTTAAAGGGACAGTTCATCGCAAAATTAAAAATGCATATTATTCTTCTGGCCTGTAGTGCTATTTATCCATCTAGATTCCTTTGGTGTGAGTTACCGAATTTAGGAAATATCGACTGTAGAGATGTCTTCTTTTGAATGTTATGAAACTATATGACACTCGGCTTAATCCACAGACTTTGTTGAGAATTTATGTGGGTGGTGGTGAAGAGAATTGTCAGGAATCCTTCTAAAAGAATTTTTAAAAGCGGACTGCCCTCAGAAGTACATCAAACTGAGACTTTCCCGCTGGTGACGGCACGTTCATTAATCTGCTGCCTGCGGCACTCACGGATCAGTGGACTGTGCCAGCAGGTCCATAGGCGTCAGGGAAAGGTGCAGCTGGTTTCTCTTTCTCTGAAAAGAGAAACAAGGGCTTTTCAAGTTTGCACTTGCTTTTTATTCACTCAGTATTTGACAAATATCAAAAATATTAAAACATAAAAAGGGGAATGAAATGGTTTGGTTTTACATGCCTTTAAATCAGGCAGGATTTTGTTAATTTGCATTGCATTAATTAATTAATTAATCATTAATAATTAGGATTTCTATGTAATTCTGATAACAGAATGAAATACATTTCTAATAACTGGTTGACATTGGTTGTGAACTCTCAAGTCCCTCTATCCTATTTCTCTTGATGCTAACGTCCCACCTCTGCGTCTAAATTATCCATAGGGCAGCACATAATGCTCAGCGTTGGGCTGCTCTTCACTGCAACCATCTACCCAGTCGGTAAATGGAGCAAATAGTGGCTTTGTGCTCACAGTGGTTGAACAGGTACCGGGTTATTTGCTCACAACCCACTTAAATCAGTTTTCCAGTTTCAAAAAGGAAACTAAAGATTCAGGCTATAATTATCCTGTCTTTGAAGTCTATGTCTGTGTGGGGTTGGGAGAATTTGCAAGTGACGGATGCGTCTCAGACGTGTGAGGTCTCTGAAGCTCCCCTGTGCACTGAGGCGCTGCATTTTATTTTCTGTCTGTCATCATCATCGCTGCAGTGCTTCTATCAGAAAAAAACAGTCCAACAGTTCAACTATCAACACGTGTCAAGGACATGTGAACTGCTAACTTTGCATGTACAGGAAGTTCTAACCACAAGTTATTGTTTATGGTAGGAAGTCCTTCTCCTCCTCCTGCTGTCTAAAATACTGCATTATATGAAAAGAAGCAAATATATCAGAAATCATTAAGTCAAAAACAGATCATTAATTAATAGCCATATTCCTCCTCACATACATAACCCTGATGGAATCCATTTCTTTACTAATACCTCCAAATATGTAAAGATTATGACCAACCAATCATTGAGGACATTAATATGCATATTCTTAACAAGTAAAAATTATCCAGAAACGAGTAAATGCAAATGAGTAAATATTTGAATAAAATTTATAAAAATGAATAAATGAGTGTAAATGTAAATAAATGAATGAGTATAAATATAAGTAATGGTAAATATGTAAAAAATGTAAATGAGTATGTCTGAATATAAAAGTGAGATAACGTGTATGTTATATGTGTAGAGTGTGTGAATGCGTAGGACAGGAACTCCTAATCTAAACACCAGCCTTAAAATAACACATACCACATGTAAGCTCAGAAACCATAAAACAATGTAAACATTCTTATAGGACTTGCATTCTAGAAAGAAAGTAGTTCCAGTAGATTCTACTGCAGAAAGAAAATAGTTCCTACATGTAACTACTCACAACAAGGTCTGTGGATTATCTTGAGTAACCGGGTCATTATTTCTGGAGAGAGACATTGATGTTGAGTTTTTCAAATGTATTGTTTAACTCTGACTCTGAATTCATTTCAGATATAATTATGGAAAGACATACAACATTGTGCTGGGAGCCAACCAGGTAGTCCCAGGGATGGAGGATGGACTGCTGGAGATGTGTGTGGGAGAGAAAAGGCATGTTGTTATTCCCCCTCATCTGGGCTACGGGGAGAGAGGAGTCAGTAAGTATCACTCACACACTCTCACAGACACTCTCTCAAACACACACACACACACACACAAACACACAAACACACAAACACAAGATTAAGTGCAGCGAAAACAGAAGTTCTGTGGGTGGTGGTGTCTGATGCATGTAGCTATGAGTGAGGTCATGTGGAAATGTACAGCTGTGCAGTTAAGGACTCTAAGTTGAAAGGTTTTTTGTCTAGTGTTGCTTACATGTGTGACAGGCTTAATGGGATAGTGTTGTGGCAACCGATGCAGAGATGAGGCAGAGACAAAAACTTGGTGCATAAGATGAGCAATTTATTTGACAAATAAACAGTTGACAATACACAGGTGAGACTCTCCTTCTCTCCTGTCTGTATATGTGTGTATGTGTGTGTGTGTGTGTGTGTCTGTCTGTCCCTGACCAGACGTTTCCTTATCTGGCCCTTTCTGAGAGACCACCATGTCCCCCAGATACTGCTGTCCCTCCTTACATCACAGCCTAACAGTGTTGAAATCAGGATAAGGTCACAGAAAGTTCATGATAATTCTATCATAATAGTTCACTCAGTAATGAAAATTCAGTCATTATCTAACACCTTCATGCTGATTGAAGGTCAGGCTTAGTTTTTTAGTCCACAAAACACTGCTGGAGTTTCACAGGAAAACGCAGAATCTCCCAGACAATTGACCCAATGGTGACCAGTTTCCAAGTGTAAAAAAACAACTAAAAAACAAAACAAAACATAAAATGTCTCCATACTGCTCATCTGGTGTAATCCAAGTCTCTTAAACTCCCAACATGCTGTTCACTTGCGTGCACACACCGTCACACCACACACACCCAGTTCAGACGGTGTGCATGCGCATGTGAACATGGCTCCAAGCTAAAGTTTGGCTAAAAACATAGTTTAAATGACATTGTTCAAGTCAGTCTGGCATGTCGGGGCTTTAAGAGACTTGGATTACCAGACAAGCAGTATGGGGGTTTTAATGCTTTATTTTGGGTTTTTTTCTGTTTGAATACTGGCCACCATTCACTTAAATTGTGAGATTCTGCAACGCTGTTTTCCTGTGAAACTCCAGTAATATCACTGTACTCTTGGAGAAGAAAAAAGTATAACTCTGGTTCCAAGTTGAAGAAAATAATCTTTACAGATGGTTGTGATGAGCATTCATGCAGCAAGGAGAGAAATACACACACATATTACATCAGTATTCTCTGAGCTCTATCCTGAAGGCAGTCTGTCAGTCCGAGTGAATTTACATTGGCTCAATTCACATCTGTTTCACAAAGCAAAAGGTGAACTGAATTCAGGGTTTTCCTGGATAAGACAGGTTACGATTCAGTGTTACTCAGATTGTTTTTGTTATGACAAAAGACCAGTATGGAGAGCAGCTGAGATGCTGGATGAAGTCGACTTGGTTTAACTTGGGGAATTAGTTAGCCTGGCTCTGTCCAAAAGTAACAAAATCCACTAAATGTGAAAGTAAACTCAAATCATTAGTTTAATCATTTATTTACATTTGTTGATTCAAATTGCAAATTGCTTTTGCTATTCTGAATGATCCTGTGTCTTGAAGGGAAGTGTGCAAGACGGGAAGGGATTTATTGGCAGAATATAGCAAAAATGTACTATAATATCCATCATCCACTATTAAATATATTATTATATCTATATTCTGCATAATGTGTCCTTTGGACAGCAGGAAAACGCTGCATTGACTTTAGACGAGGTTTTTGTTGGTCATCATTGGTGCAGTCACTTTCTGCTAGCAATGCACTAACAATGGACCAGACCACACCTCATTTTAAGACCAACACGCCCATTAACACAAGCACATGTGCTACCTACACAACATGGGCACTGGGTGTGAAAATGACACCTGCGACCCTAAATGTCAAGCTTTGTGAAAATAAACCATGTCAAACCATGCTATAAATTGACACTATATATATGTATGAAAATGGAAACAATGACATCGACAGAGAAGATTACTGTGTGTCGGAATTGTGATTTGCATTATTTCCTGTAACTGAAGGAGTCTTGATAGCTGCAGCGTGTCCTACAAATGATCTGTGTGTTTTGAAATAACTAAAAGCCTTTGCCTTAGTAACCGACACCTTTCGTTTAAGCACATCATCCTGCACGAACTGTACTGAACCCTTAATTATTGAAACTTGCAATGCTTCACCCCAAACATATCGCCCGAGCATACACACAAAGTAGCCAAGGAGGTTTCTGAACACGTGATTTGGTTTTGAATCCCTTTATCCAAGGATCACCCTCTAAGAAAGTAAGAAAGTAACTGTGAAGAACAGACAGAGGTCTAGTATAAAGCTAGAAGAATATTGTGTTGCTAATGCTGTATGTGTGTGTGTGTGTGTGTGTATAGCTGATGAAGTTCCAGGGAGCGCTGTGCTGGTGTTTGACATTGAGCTGGTAGAAATGGAGGAAGGACTTCCTGAAGGCTACATGTTCATCTGGAACGACGATGTGTCACCTGACCTCTTTGCTGAGATGGACAAAGACAACAACCAGCAGGTGGAGCCCTCTGAGGTATGTGATTACCTGCTGTTACTCTCTAATATGTTTAACTATTGTTCAGATTATTTGAAGTTGGGATGTATGAGGTACTTATTGATAGTCAGCATAGCCTATTACCTTCAGTATATAGCGATCAGCACACCTCCAGCCGGGAGTCACAGAGAGGAGCACCAGCTGACACTGTCCACAGCAGTGTCAGCAATGAAATATATTTTAGCCACTTAAAAAAGACCCACCAAAACAAATCACTATCAGTCTAAGCGTACTCAATATTTAGCGTACATCTAAACTGATATAGATTTTTAGGTGGCTAAAATACGTGTTGTTGCTGACCCTGTCCATAGCAGTGGATTAGCCAATACTCTTTTCTGCTTCTCCAAACTGGGAGGTTGGTAATCGCCATCCCTTGGAGGTGATACACTGCCTACTGATTAAACTTCATACAACTCCACTTCAAATGATCTGAACTGACCCTTTAATGTACATCTGAAATGTTTCCCCTTTTTGCTGTGGTCCTCAGTCTTACCCTCTTTGCTGTCTCATTTGTTTCCATAGTTTACTGACTACATCATGCGGCAGGTGCAGGAAGGTAAAGGCCGCCTGGCTCCCGGCTTTGATCCTTATCGCATCATTGACAACATGTTCTCCAACCAGGACCGCAATGGAGATGGAAAGATCACAGAGATGGAGTTCAAACTTAAAGCGGATGAATCTGCCGCCCATGACGAACTATGACGGGACTGAGTGTAAAACTCAGGGTGTAGGTTGACGGGTCAGACAGTGGGGGGGTTGTAATAATACATTTGTGGGTGGTAGAGTAGAAAAACGATGGGTTTGTATGTGTAAAGTAAGCAAGTGTGGAGTGAGAAATGTGCTGAGAGATGTTTTATTTTTATTTTGAAGACTCATATGATGGTCAAAGGGCGTCTCATCCTTATGGAAGTCCATGAAAAAATAAAGATCCTGTAAGTCACTATAATGAGTCACTTTCTTAACATAAAGACGTAGTATCTTAAAATAATGAAAAACTCTTGAAATAAAGACTGAGTATATAAAGTAAGTCATTATTTTAAGATAGTAAATCTTTTTTTTTAAGGTTTTCATTATTTTGAGATACTATGAAATTATTTTAGACATGCAAATTCATTATTTTGAGAAAGTTTCTCATTATAATGATTTACTGGATCTTTTTTTTTTCATCACAATGACACAAACAGGTTTCCATTTGTCCTTAAAGAGCCAAATGAGTCTCAGAAGAAAGATTTAGGAATGAGAGCAAAACATTGGACATAAAACAAATCATTTGAGTTCTATAATGACAGTGAATGACTTTTTTTTTTTTTTATACCTCTTCTTCCATCAAGTTATTGTCTTGTATTATGTGATTCTTTTCATTTTGAAGGGTACAAAAACACTCCTGTGTGAGAGAACAAACCAAGGCCTCACTCCACAATCTCTACATTCAGTACTCCTTCATACATTTTATGATCGTGTGTGAAACTTTGTTTTCTTTTCACTGGGTATTAGCTTGTCTCTGAAATACCTGAAAGTCTTCCAGGAGCAATAATGTTTTTACCACTCATTTATTGATGAAAGTAAGTGGTCATTAAAGAAGTGAGAGTTTAAAGTTAGAATAACATTTTATTGCCATAGTTTACAGCTGATACCTTCCACTGTTTTATGTTCAAATGTCAGGATGCCTTCTGTGTTTTCTGCTGTTCAGATCATCCAAAAATGACGCTGAAAAGTCCAAAATCCTGGGGCTCTTCAGTCATTTTTGGTCAGCTAGTTGTGCCATTGCTTGTGTTTGTCTTCATCAAGATGTCAACACCTGATTGTGTTTGTGTGTGTGTCTTTGTGTGTGTGAGAGAGAAAGACAGAGAAACGTGTGTGTGAATGTTGTTTTTGTTTTACCTTTTTCATTCAGGAGAATATGGAAGCCTGTTGATGACAATGTCTGCACAAAGTTTAATTTGATTAAACAACCTGACCTTAATATGTGCCTAGACTGTGTCTGTCCTTTTGCCTAAAATTTGCGCAAAGTGTCTTTGTTTGCTTTAGACACTTTTTTAACTTTACTTTTTTCTTTAAAGTTCCAGACTGGGGTTTGTTGGCAGAAGTGGAATATAATAAGTATAATGTATATTTTCATTAGTGTATTATCACCTGAAAATAAGAATTGTTGTGTTTTTGTTACCTTAGAATGAGCAGTTTATAGCTACAGAGGTTCCTCTTCCATGGAGGCCACCATGTTTCTGCAGTAGCCAAGAACAGACAAACCATAGGCTAGCTCTAACCTTTCACATTTTACACGAGTATTGTGGCCAACATAAGTTCTCCACACGGTGTAGTGGTAGAAAGGCATACAGGAAGGCAAACCCCATGAGAGAGGTGTGTGTAATCCTGCTTGCTGGTTTAACCAGACCAAATGGGGCTTACATGATGTTTAAAAAAAAAAAAAACAGATGACCAAACAGTTCAAACCTAATAGTGGTGGAAAGTAGACTACCAAACAGGACGTGTGTGGAATGCACTTGGAACATCAGAAAATGATACACAAGTATGTTTGGATGCAAGTCAAATTGTTAAAAGGAGAAGGGGACTAATTTGAGCCACAAAACAGTATAAATTGAGGAAGAATTTGCATTGTTCTTTAGTCTAATCCTCGATAGGCTCCAGTTTGGTTGATTTTTCCTGCACCAGATAGATCAATAAAATTCCTTGTACCAGAGCTTGCTCCTTCTCCAGTGGTTCTTTTTAATTTACAATATGTACAATATTTACAAACAATATGTTTATTTCTTTTTTAACACAATTATTAAACAAAACAATCACATAATTATAAGACAAGACATACCTCACAAAAACTTAATATGAAAAGTAAAATAACAGACGCGTAGAAATGACTAGACATCCAATATGAAGAATATTGTTGTGTATTCCTTAGTGGTGATGTGAATGTGATGAAGAAATCTCTGCTGACACCGGCTTGGATATTGTTGTGTAATCTTCAGTGGTGATGTAGATGTGGATGTGATGAAGAAATCTCTGCTGACACTTGACTTGCAGTTGCAATAACGGTTTATTACAAGAGTCAAGACAGCATCAAAACGAGTAGCCGGTATACTCGGAGAGGATGGCCAATATCACTCTAACATGGACTTCTCTGCACGCCCTTTTTAAAGGCGAATTGCCTGACATTCTTGGAGCACACCTGGTTGTAAATGTCCTAGCTGACAACCTATGACCTGACAGATGCCCTTCTCTGACCCAGGGTCACTAACCAATCCCGGTGTCAGCAAATCACACACCAAAAAAAGAACCTTTTACTACAAATGACATTCCTCAGATTATGCATTACACAGGATGAAAATACACCACATATTTATAATAAGTTTTTATTACAAAGATAGCGCAGCATCATGACGAGCTCCATGGAGGCACGGAGAAGATACAGCCAAACATCACTCTAACATCACACCAACACTGCCAAATAGTTGGGTAAAAGGGGCCCAAATTTTATCAAAAGTTTCACCTTTCCTTTTAAGAACATCTTATCTAAGTTATCTTCTCCATAGCATAACAGTTACTCATTTCTCTAAGCCACTGACCCACCTGTGGCCTCTGAGTACTCTTCCAGGATAAAGCAACTAAACGCTTGGACTGGACTGATTTTTTAAACTATTCCTGACATAAGATTTTTCCAGCAAAGCTAATCAGAGTGAGGTGGCCTTGTGCCATGCCACTTGGGCACAAGAGTAGAAATTGTTCATACAACGGGAGAGTGACACACTGTGTTTTCAATCTGCAAGCTATTGTAGAAATTCTTAGCACTCAGGACACAAAATAACACACAAACACTGATGGGTTGAAGATTAAACATACAGTATATATGATGCAATATGGCACCATTCACCAGGCAGACATTCATAAGTCCCTTGGTATCTTTTTTTCAGGAACGACGATTTTTTGGGGTATTTTTGGTATCTCTCATGATCTGAATATTTGAGGAATACTTAATATACCCCTCTGTGCACACTAAAAACAGGATTTATGAAAATGTCTCAAAACGACCTAACACATATGTGATTGATACTGGAGTGCATGAAAAGGAAAGAAAAACAAAACCAACACGATTAAGGAAAATAAATACAAACGGAGATAACAGCCGTTTTAAACAAATGAAGCCTTCTCCTCCTCCTCCTCCTCCTCCTCCTCCATTGGCGGCAGCATCCAGCACACACACGAGCTGGGGGGGGAGGAGGAGGAGTCAGACCATCTCAGCTCTTAATAAGCCGCACAGCTGCAGCAGATCCAGATTTGAGCACCAACATAGGAACTCATCACAAACTCTACTCGCTTTTGTTTTGGACATATTTAGCGTGATATGTAGACAGCTACGTGTCAGAATTTTTTTCTGCAACCATATTAGATGGGCTTATTTCGTCACTTTTTAAAAAGTCTGCATGAATTTCCAGTCTGGAGAGAAGAGTTGTTACTGTTGCTCGCAATAACTTTTGACCATGGACGGCAACTACTTGAGCTGTCAGGTAAGTGAATGTGTGGCCTTAGGTGACCTCGCCCCGGGCTTGTTTTGCGGCTGAGAATTCGAAGAAAAAAGAAAAGAAAAAAGAAAAAAGAAGCAAGTTTTCAAACTAACGCATGAGGTCATCATCTAATTTACGCAGACATGAACGCAGGTTTGAAACCACAACGAAGGCGGACTGCTGGCTGATTTAACATTTGGTTGAACAGCGCAAGACTATGCCCGAAAGGTGCAAAAAACAATAACTACTAATTAATTAGCTGTCATCTTTGCATGGCTAAAATGACTAACTCTAAAGCAAACTAAGCTAATTAAGCATGCTGAGAAGGCGCATCGCTTATGTGGACTTCTTCACCTCCTACTGGCCGGGCATGTGTGTTTGAGCGTTTGTAATCGGTCGTGTTTAGAGCGGAACCCTAACCCCGCGAAAGATCTCGCGAGAGTGGTCATGTTTTACCCTCACAATGATCTTTACCTCACCTTAACCAAACTCGAAACCAATTTCAGACAAGAGACCAGATTTCAACGAGAGCGCTGTCACATTAAAATACCTACTTAGTTTGTACAAGACGATCCATGAAGAAACAACACGGGCAAATCTCGCGAGAGTTTGGGAAATCAAGGGTTTCCTTCTAGTTTGGTTGGAGGAGCGTTTGATATCTTGTGAAACGAAGATCGTGTGGAGATTTATGCTTTTTCAGCATAAATGCACGTAAACGTTTCAACAAGACCTTAGTTAGACTCTGTTCTTGTGTGTTTGAATGGGTGTGTGTCACTTGTGCATGCATCTTTGTCAATTTCTGCATGTGGTTTTCAGCTTTACCTCTGTGAATTTCTAATGAAATGAAAAGTGTTGTTTCTCTCTGTTCTCACTGTTAAGTTGCTGTTTGGATTTAATTCACTACTTTGATGCTATCTGACAGTTAATTGCTAATTAGTTTTACTAGGCAACGCAGGTATAAAACCTTTCACATTAGATTATCTCAATGAAGCTGCAGGATGTTAGATGCTGGAATTTACAGATACATGTGATGTTGTCAAGTACGAATACTTTTTCAGTACCACATGTTTTTTTTAAAAAAAAAAAACCCTGACATTTCATAGTATCAAATATACTGGAACTATAAAAATGATCCAGGACTTCAGTTCAGTTGCCCTGCTTGAAATTGGCTTTCATCATTGCTAAACCAGAAAGTATGTATGTATTGAAATTCTGGTATGGACACAACTCTACTGTGCTGTGTAGTGTAGTATATTTTCAGTCATATTTTCAGTAAGATTGTTGGGTTCACGTGGAGATGGTTGGGTTCACGTGTAGTCCATGTGCAGGTTACACAACAATATTATACAGTAGATCATATAATCATACATAACCTTCCCTAATAAGGCAGCATTCATCTGTTCTTTGGGGCCCGAGGGGCTTGCATTTCCATTTTGGGATATCATGGAGACATAGCTCTTCGTCTGGACCCATGTTAATGTAAACTTCAACAGATATAATCTAAACACTATACATTTTGTCTCCTTTTAAAGGGCTTAACGGGGGTATATTGAAGGAGGAAATAGGATGAGTTCATGGCTTGCCTGATCTTTACGTATTTTCATTGGATGGTCTATGTTCACAGATGCTTTAAAAACCTTAGACCGATGTTCAGAAAGCAGGATCTCGGTGACTTCAGCAAGACCTTTTTTTACTTGGTATCCAGGGGGGTTCCTCTTCATAGCTGTTGTCATTATTGGATTGCAGATTCCCCACTGTACTGCAGACAGTTGTTTTTTATGCCTGTTCAATAAATTCATTGAAAGAGCATCGGCGGTGTTTTTGACTTTTTCCTCTCAACTCAAGATTCAACAGTAGTATATTCAGTAGTGATGAGGTTAAGATGATTAAGGAATCTCCGCTAACACCGTCTTGCGTATATAATTAAGGTTTATTATAAAGAAGTACAGCATCAGAACAAGCACCATGGATTTACTCGGAGAGGTTTCAGCCAGTGTTCCTCTGAATAACACTTCTTAGGTACCCTGTTTTAAAGGCTGTTGTTATGAAACTTTCAAGGCAAAACATTTGGCCTTAATTACCTTAGCGTGGACCTTCTGACACATGACATATTTTGCCCTGGGATCCCTAACGGAACCCTGCTCCCAGGATATCATATATCATATACCACGGAGGTCCCTAATCAAAACACCAGCCTCAAGATAACACATACCACATGAAACTCCAGAGACAACAGTTGCAAAATGGGATATTAACATAGACTACATATTTTATTTATTTTTGAATCTTGATCCATGGTATCAGAAATGATGTAAACTATTTAGGGCTGCAACTAACAATTATTTTCATGATCAATTAATCTGCCAGTTATTTTCTTGACCAATTAGTTGTCAATGAAATGGTGAAAACTGTTGATCACTGTTTCCCCAAGAGCGAGGTGACATCCTCAAATATCTTATTTTGTGCACAAGCCAAAGATATTCAGTTTACTGTCATAGAGGACTAATGAAGTCACAACGTGTTCACATTCGAGAGTCTGAGATCAGTGAATGGGCTTGAAAAAACTGACTCGAAATGGGTGATCAACTATTGTAGTGGAAATTTGAAGAATGGTTCACTCAGACAACGGAGAAGAGTTCAGGAGTCCATGTCTTGCACAGGAGTATTTAATGAGGCTCGATCAAGGAGAATTCAAGATTAGCAATGCACGAGAAATGTGACTGCCACCCCAATTCTGAAGGTTACTTCCCAGGGGGAGATATTTAACTATCTCCTGACATGCCATGGAATCCAGCTCATTACCATGTATGGATATAACTTGTCCAACTATATGCGTGCACAAATTCTATTGGACATAAGTTAAAAACAAGGAACTATGCCTACCTTATTACTCTAAATCATATTGTCTGCCACCCTTGGTCACGCACTATGCTCTGTTGTAGGATGAGGAGACAGTCTGTCTACTAGAGAGGCCGTGACCTTGGACTGCCGAGGGAAGTGGATCTGGGGGATGCACTGTTCTCTTATATACAGCTGCTGGCTGCAGTCAGCCAGGAAGACCGGAAACATACAAGCAGCTGACTAATTGCTAGAATGCCCATTCAGGTCAATGACCTATGACCAGGCCCTACATACTTTGTGTTTCCAGATGTAGGAAAAGGTCAAGGGAATACTCTATCACCCTCCTCTCAGTGCAAGGAAGGCAAATTCTGTAACAACTATTAAAATTAAAAATATAAGTAAAATAATGGCAATTAATTTAATCATTGACAACTAATTGATTAAATGACTAATTGTTGCAGCTCTAAAACTGAATGTTATATTCTGAATTGTATTAATTCCTAGAATCAATGTAAAACTTGGAGACTGAAATCCAAGTGAGAAATATTTGGCCAGATATTTTGATGACGTCTGGGTCACCACATATAATGTAAGATACTGGTGACAAATTAAAGCTCCAGTGTGTAAGATTGATGGGGATATATTGACAGAATATGGCAGAAATGTAATGTAATTTAAGTGTTTTCATTAGAAGAAAGAAAGAAAGAAAGAAAGAAAGAAAGAAAGAAAGAAAGAAAGAAAGAAAGAAAGAAAGAATCAGCTGCAAAAGAGTTTACTGTGCTCTTCAAGAAGACAGCCTCAACAAACTCGAGTCAATACCAAGATTAGGCTGAATAAAAATATAATACACAAGCTTTTATACAGTTGGGAGACTCCTTTAACTTTTTCCCTAGTTTCAATTTTATTGGAGGCATAATATTTCAAGTTTCTATATATCTTTTTCCCCATAACCTATGGAATTTCTATGATACGTTTGCCACAATTATGTTCGAGACAGAATCTATGAGTTCATGAACTCAGTCATTGTAAATCTATCACAGGGTCTCTTTTTAAAGTTACAAGTTCACAAACTCATGAAGACCCTTTAATTCACAGAAGAGCTTTGTTTCACATAATAAATCTTTGCAAAGGGATCAGCTCACAGAATCATACAACCAAATGAAAGGAGTCTAAGAGAATGACAATGAGAGACTGATGATGAGCATTAATTTTACAGTGTATTTAATAAGCACAGTCTGTCAAGTAGGCAAGATGTTCTGTGGACAGTTTCACTTCCTATCGTCTGGTATTTGCACTCACGACATTGGTGGAAGGTCATCTCATGTCAAAGACAAAAATACGATAAAATAGAGAACCACTCGAGATGGGTTTCCTGGTGCAATAGTCATAATAAAGTATGCAAGAGCTCATACAGACTTCACAGGTTATACACAGGTCATTTTCCATCACAGGGTCACACAGAGTTCAATGTTTAGATTATCAAATCACACAGAATACAGTAGACAGATCGAATCACACAGGATATATGTTTACATGTCAAATTCTTACACAACACAACTTTCTGATGAGATAAGTGAGAAGAATGACTACACACAAGCAAATGTCTGACATTACAGCACATTCAACCGTTATGTCTTAAACGTGACCATCTATCTAGCTTTAGCATGCAAACTTTTGCTAATTAGCACTATAAAGATAAGCACAGCTCAGGATGATGGCAATGTCATTAGTTTTACAGCTATTTGGTCACACTTAAACATTTTGACCTGATAGTGCTAGTCAAAGTCAGAGGCTCACCAAAGTTACTATAACTCATCCGAAGGGGGACGTAAATATCTGATGACTCTCCGTTACATTTTGTACTAATAGATGTTTTAGTCTGGATGAAAGTGGTTGATCAACCTGCAGACTGACATTGCCATCCAAGAGCCTCATTTCTAGTGTGGAAGATAGAAAATGTCTTGTGCTATTGAACAATGTGTAAGCTAAAATGACATGTATTAATGACTGAACTGAGAATTGACCTGTCAATGGGCTGTCAGAAATTGTGTGATGTATATTATGCAGGATAAGTAAGGGAGAACATATGGATGATCAGTTACATGTGTGATTGATGGCCTATGGGCAGCTTTAGTGCAGCTTCTCACGTACGCATGCTAGGGTTGTGTCCAAACTTGTCCCATTGTCCACAAAATACCCTTTCACCTAGTAAACAAGACACATATTACTGTATGATGATCCCTGCGGAATGGAAACAGCTGGGGAGGAAAAAGCTTTTATGGAAATAGGGAGTATGGGAAGCTGTCAAGAGTAATTTACGATCACGTCATCTTGCCCTGCTAAGATATCAGGATAAGGCAAGTGAGCTGACCATTTGCGTCAGAAACTCAGTCAAGCAGGAAAACCGCAAATTTATGTCTAGCTTGACCTATGTTATTTAATAGCCTGACAGGAGACAGTAATAGATAAATTGCAGCTGCTCACTTGTAATTGGGTCTCCCAAGACGCATATTAACACCCAGGTGTAATTAGGGCCTATAAGGACATGAGAAATTAGTTATATCAAGGTCAATGATTGTCTAAGGATAAAAGGAGACAAGTTGTTTTCACAGGCTTGTCCTCATGACAGGTAAACTCAATTTATGGTATAAACTTTTTTAATAACTTAACTGTCACTGTATATTTGCTCTTGTAACTGTTTTTATATCTACTGTATTATTTAAAGGTATACTATGAAGCATTGGTCAATTTCTGTTTGTAAGCACACCATTCAAAGTTGGCCTTCTCCTCAATGAGTGAGAGAGAGAGAGAGCAGTGGTGGTTGAGGGAGCTGGTGGGTGAATGAAGCGAGGGAGCAGCGTTGGTGAGAATAAAGCAATGAATTGCAGAAATAAACGTTATTTTCTGATTGGTCAAACAGACACACAGACCTGCCACCACATAGCAAAGAAAACAGACAGTGAAAGCAATGTTACCTGGTTGCTACGCAGGCTTGGGGAGTAACAGATTATATGGGATTACGTACAGTAAGTAGGATGCAAAAAAGCGAACTGTGTTCCATTACAGTTACAGAAAAAAGATGTGTGATACTTAGATCAGGTTACTGACTGTAGTTTTTAATGGGTAAATAGTATTTGTATTGAAATACAGTGTGTGTAGTGTCATGAAGGGATAAGAATTAGTTGCCCGTAAAGATATGAGCAGAGTGGAATGCAACTAGGATAACATCACTGATTGGTCAGTACTGAAATATTGATAAATTCTTGGACAAACAATACTACAATCTGCATTGATGCAATAGTATATATCATATTGTTAAGCAGTGTCTATCAGTGTCAATAAAATCCTAATGATACTCATCCGTCATCCCGAACTCAAAATCGCGCCCCCTTATTGGCAGGGGGTTACACACTGCTCCCAAACAGGAAAATTAGAGGCAGAAGGCAGATACAGCCACCGCCTCACTCTTTTCTTTTTTCACAAGTCTATTAATTGTTTTTTTTAAATTTTTTTTGGGAAAGGCTTCTATAGTATACCTTTTTTAAAGCTACTTTTCTTCAAGTTTTAATGTGCAAGGTTTAGTTTCTTAAATCTGGTGACACTGAGACATCTTGAAGCCTTGCATCACTGTGTAGAAGAACAAGAAGGTCTCCTGCCAACAGGAAGGCTCTGCCTGTCCACCACAATGGACAAACCCACTGACAGATGCCAGAGAGGGGCTTGGATCATCAAGAAATATCCTTCCCTCCCCAACCACTGACTTCCTTCTACACTAAAACAGCGTTGAAGAGGAGCTACTACGCCGAAGCCATTATTTCCACCCTGGCCTCCATGATGACTCTTTATGTTCACGTTATGGACTGTTCATTGTTCCTTTTTTTTTGCAAATGCATGTCAAGCATGTGAACACAGATTTGATTGTTGCATGTTTAATATTGTTTGTGTTCTCCAAATGTTTCTTTAATGGATGTTATTTAGTTTATTTCCACAAGTTTGTCTCAAATCCTCTGATGGGTTTCAGAGTTGGATAACAATTGGACATGATATGTGTATGTTGTGCATGATCTGGAAAAGTCAATGATGGTGCAGTAATTCTAGTGATTTATTTATGAAGATGGATATTTGTATCTCTGACACAGAGATAAATTAGCACGTTTGGCAGACATGATGTGATTGGTTTAGTTATGGCTTCAGAGATGGGAGAAATTCATTGAGTGGTTTGAAAATTAACAAAGAAAAAAGGCTAAGTGTGAATATAAACTGGATATCAACCTCCTCGCATTTGAAATGTAGACTGGAGGAAGATTTGGCTCATGTAAAAAAATTACCCTTATTATCTTTCTGAATTCGGGCCTGGTGCCATGAGGGGTCTTAAGGGGGCTTAGTCCCTTCAGTTGTGTTTTTTGCCCTCTAGCTTTATGTTTTTATAGAAAATAGCTCAGTTAATAGGTGAGATACACGTGACAGGTAGTTGTTGTTTCAGGACCATGGACAGTGGTGTTTTTGAGAGTAGAGGGTTTGTGTGCGCGTAGACCAGGGCTGTCAAACTCAATTTCATCTTGTGGCACATCAGCATTAGGTTTGCCCTCAAAGGGCTTGTTGTAAATGCAAGACAATACAACTGTATCTAGGAAAAAATAATGGCAAGTAGACATTCAATTATGCAACAATTATGTATTAAAAAATGAAACGGACAAAGTTGTGTCTGTGAACAAACTTTAAAACTGTTTAAAATAGTATTTTTGCAGTAAGATGATCTGCTGCTGTTTCATATAAAGAGTCCTGTGGTTTTGATTAGTGTGGAGGAACAGTGATGCTCCATGTTACCTGCTCTCACAGTGACACAATGTCTCTGTGGGTCAGACTCGTGTCTCTGCACTCTGCTGTCATACATGTTTCACATAAATAATTTGCAGCAGCGTTTCTCATCTTTCCTAAAACTCCAAACTTGTTCTACACTTGCGTGTTATGAAAGTTTGGTGTTGCGATGCGGTACAATGTTACTTCTGTCGCTGTTTTCATCGCGGTCTGCTCTGATGAAATGATGAGGAGACACAGAGGGAGGAGGGAGCGCTTGTTTTGTGTGAGCACGGCAGCAGGCATCCAGTAAGAGCAGTGCAGACAGAGACAGGAGGAGAGAGAAAACAGAGGAAATTTACAGTGGCAGCTCCCTGATGCCAAAAATGAAACATATGCACGCTAGTGCTGCATCAATCTGTTTCTAATTCATGTTCAGCTTTTTAGTGATTCAGGCTGTCTGAACCGATGCCCTCATAACTTACACATTAAAGTCCGATGCATCGGATGCACCCCTAATGATGCATCTAGCTACTAAATGTCTTCAGTATGTGTGTAAAAGGGATGCATTCTCGGACATGTAGTTATTGAACACTGTTATTGGGTAAGGGAGTTGATAAGTCAGATTAGGACTTCAACAACACCATACTTCTGTAATGCAGTTTAGGCTTGTATGATGCAAATTGTATTTTTTGGAACTTCTCGCAGGCAAGTCCAGTTGAGGTCCCTGTTTTCAGGAAGTCAAGTCATTGTTCAGGTCAAGCAAGTTGCAATTCAAGTCATATGAAATTGTGATGACAAGGTGCTTAAAACGGCAGAGAAAAGGGTACAGGGGCCTGTTATGAGAAGACTGAAGTTACACCTGTATGCATTTACTCATATGCATGCAGCTTTATCAGCTAGTAATGTGTTGAAGAAAAAGATTCTTTCAGGTCCAAGATCTTGGCTGGTTCTAGATAAGCTTTATTCACTGCGCAGCGGAGACAGCCTCATGGCACGGTGGCATGGTACTGTCTGCTGGAGTCAGGTTGTTGTTAAAGTTAAGTACAGTTTGGCTGGAAATCACAGGAGGATCAGAATGCTAAATTTACTAGAAGGTTCAGGAAACAGGCTTCCTGAACCCAAATGTGACCTAGGTGCTAAACCAGTGGGTATGCATCTGGGAAAACCAAAATGAAAATCTGTAATTATAATGGCAATGAGTTTTTGTGTTGAGGAAGGCTACAGCTCATACCATAAGGTCAAGACTACAAAGGGAATGGCAGCTGGGGGTAGGTAAGGTGTGATTTCAGGGGACAACTGGGCTCACCCCACAATACAACAAACGGTTCATTTACACTGGTATGTGAATGAATGCAAATACAACCTGACTCTGAGCAGAGACACTCAAAGACAAAGAACTATACAGAATGAGAATAAAATAAGAAGAAATAAAATTTCTTCTACACATGCCAGCACAGTTTAACTGGTTACATAGCCTGATTCAATCCCCTTATGGTCTCTTAACGTTAAAGATCACAAGAGAACCCATCTTGCCAGGCTTCAAGTTATCTATTTGTGTCCGCACCAAAAGTGCTGTAGCCAAGCAGCGTCCTAGGAGGGACTACTGTCGGATACAGACGTGGTTTTAGGTGTGACAACAGCGAGAAATGTCTGTGGAAGTGACTTGTCTTGAACAAACAATGGTGGCTGCCGAAGAGGTCAGCATAAATACTGCGATAGCATCAGTCATATCAGAACTGGAGAGTATTTCTTCATTGAAAGAAGAACAAAAATGGCACTGAGAGCTTTTCTTGATGGGAAAAGATGTTTCTGCTCTTCTCCCACCTGGCTTCACCAAGAGTTTGATCTGGTTGGTTGAAGTTATCCTTTGTTAGACGTGATAGACAGATGGTTCATCCAATCACCTTTTTTTTAAACCATTTTCCAGAGGTGGAAAAACATCACATCTGTAAGACATAAGCAAATTTAAAATCAAATGGAGGTCTCTGCTTTAAGTCAAGCAAGTCAAGTCGTTGTTCAGGTCAAGCAAGTTGCAAGTCAAGGCAGCATACAAAATTCTGACAATAAGGTGCTTAAAACAGGAGAGAAAGGGGTACAGGGAGCTGTTATGAGAAGACTAAAGTGACACCTGTACACATTTACTCATGTGCATGCAACTGTGTCAGTCAAAGGGGAGGAGAATGAAACATTAATTTGCATGAGTTGTGTTCTGTTGTCATTGTCCTACAAGTGATAGCATTGTGAGGTTACCTTGCGAGTCAGCTGGATTGGCGAGATCACTAGAGAATTCATGTTGCCAGGCTTTGTTATCTGTTGGTGTTCACACCAAAAGTAGTGCTGCCAATCAGTGTCTTAGGAGGCCACAGGCGTGGTTTTAGGTTTGACAGCAGTGAGAAGTGTCGCCTTGAACAAATGGTGACTCCTGAAGAGGTTAGCACAAATACTGAGATAGCATCTGTTGTATAAGAACTGGAGACTATTTATTAATTGAAAGAAGAACAAAGCACTGAAGGCTTTTCTAGATGGAAAAGATGTTTTTGCTCTTTTTCACGATGTATATTTGCTCTCCCAACTGGCTTTGGATTCGGCTAGAGTTTGATCTGACTGGTTTTAAACATTTTCCATCAGTGAAAATAAGCCACACATGTGCAAGACACAAGCAAGTTTCAAGCCAAATCGAGATCCCTGCTTTAAGTCAAGCAAGTCAAGTGATTGTTCAGGTCAAGCAAGTTGCAAGTCAAGGCATGTGAAACTCTGATGATGTGCTTAAAATAGCAGAGAAAGGGATACAGAGACCACAAATGTATCAAAGCTTGGTGCACAGTCCTATCTGTCAGAGCATAAAAGAGATAAAAGAGGCCTCAGGTGACCTCTGATGTGTTGGTGTTTAAAATGGATCAACATGGAGAACAGAGAGAAGAGAAGAAGAAGAGTGAGAGGAAGAGGAGAAGGAAGAGGAAGGCAAGCCAATATTTCTAATGACCATGTTCTCAATCATGGTGTGGCAATGACTGAAGCTAGATTACTACACCCCTGAAAGACAGACAAAACATTTTTGTATTTTCGTATAGGTTCCCATTTTATGTACTGCAAAAAACAGGCTTTGATGAAAAAAATATCAGTTTGGAGTTGAGAGAACGTGATTTTGAGAACAGTGTTTTATTTTGCAAGTGATTTCAGATTTCAGAAATTGAGCTTTAGTTTCAGGAAATGTGTTTTACACAGTTAGGAAAAACTATAAAACTCTACACCATCTCCACTTCCTGGTTGTTAGTGGAAGTGAGGCAATGAAGGGGTTGAGAGATTATTGTGGGTGTCAAAGATGAGCTTCCTCACTGTGGGAGATTTATATTGGTACTGTATCATTCATAAGAATTCATGTATCTATAATCATAATAACGTATTATGTAACATACAATGATTATGATTCAGTATATGTAATCAACGGTGCACCAAAAGTGTGTTTGTGGGGGTCAAGTTAAGAGTCAGTTAAGAATAAGGGCAAAACAGAAAGTAATTGAGTTAATACACTTGTGTAGACAAAATGTACTTGAAACAAGACAGCGGGAGTTTTCAGGAACTGAGGGGATTTTGGCAGGACAGTGATCCTAAGATGTTTCCCATGAGAGCGAAGAGTGTCAAAACTAAGCAAAACAAGCCTGAAAAGAAATCAGAGGTTGTCCAGAACAGAAAGATAGGAGGAATAGCTAATGACAGCTCCTCTCGCGCAAGTGGTCAGGGGAGATGTCTGAACTAAGATCTTGGTATTCTTCAAAGATGCTCGATTTTGTTTGTATTCTGTGAAGACTACAAACAAAATCTACAAGTGGATGAGAAATCAGCTTGACTCTGTAGTACTTGCTTCTTTTCTTGAATTACTTCAGTCTCAGTTTATTGTGCAGATAAGGTGTGGTAGGAAGTGTCTGAAGTACTTCTTACCTGCCAACACTGAGCAGCTAAGTGTTCAAACACTATTTCAACTGATTTCACA